>SKCR01044509.1:0-123961 GCA_019454045.1 Zanthoxylum bungeanum | reverse complement strand
GGTTTATTTATTGAGCCTTAATCCTAATGCTTTTTATTAACTGGCCATTAATAAAATTAAACTAGTAAACTTAAAATGAACTTGGAAAAGAGATTTTAGGTTAAAGACCTTAGACTCAATAGACCACGATCTTCTTTGAGGATAAATAACCCTTTAATAGATTTCCTTACAGGATATGAGTATACATGTCGGGCGGGGGTAGCCATAATTGGAACTTAATCTTAATGAATTCAGATAACTTGGTTAACATAGGAATTCGATTAATTGGGTTATACTGGGTATTTGTATTTGACAATCGGAAGAGGCTTTTACATAATTTCGTGTTCCAGGTTAATAAACCAATATATTACACAAACGTAAAATAACCACTTCATCTTTTAGAAAGATATTGGAAGGATTCACAACCCTGGATAGTTTTATAAATTTGAATTTTCTTCAATCTACTTTCAAGCAATTTTATTTACTTGTTTTAATTTTTAAAGTCACCACACAATCAAACAATCAATCCATTAGATACTTGTAAACATTTAACTTCATAAATTGATAACAAAAGGTTTTAAGTCCTTGTGGGATCGATACTTTTTATACTACTTGAACGATACGTGCGCTTGCGTTATACACTTGTGAAAACACCGGTCAAGTTTTTGGCGCCGTTGCCGGGGACTTATTTATCTTTCACTATTAGTTTTGAGGTTAGATACCTTTACTTGTATCTAATTTTCTTTTTACTTATATTTTTTTTCACTTGTTTCAGGTTCTCAGATACTACATGAGACGAACCAGAAGTTTTGAACTACGACCGCTTGACCCAAAGATTGAAAGAATCATCAGATAGTTGAGAAGGGAAAGGCGAGAAGGCCAAGAAGTACTGATCAACATGGAATCTGAACCTTTGGATGTTGCACCACCAATTCCCATTCGAGACAGAACCATTCATGTGGTTGATGGACTCATTTCATGTATTTAATTTCCTCTTTTACCAGCAAATGCGTGTGACATCAAAACATGCATTCAAATGATTCAACAGTCAGTTCAGTTTGGGGGAAATGCAACTGAAGATCCTAATGCCCACATCAGCAACTTCCTAGAAGTTTGCGGCACTTTCAACTACAACAGAGCAGCTGAAGAAGCAATGAGGCTGCGAGTTTTTCCATATTCCTTAAAAGACAGAGCCAAAGCTTGGTTACATTCACTACCAGCAGGTTCCATCACAAATTGGAACACTCTAGCCACAAAATTCCTTGCAAAGTACTTTCCACCAGCCAGAACTGCAAAGTTAAGGAATGACATTACATCATTTGTGCAACAAGATTCAGAATCCCTCTGCGAAGCTTGGGAAAAATTCAAAGATTTACTCCGGAAATGTCCTCACCATGAGATTGCGAAATGGCTACAAGTCCAAACCTTCTACAATGGACTTTCTAGAATAATGAGAACCACAATTGATGCTGCTGCTGGAGGAGCTTTGATGGCAAAATGAGAAGATCAGGCCTGGGACTTAATTGAAGAAATGGCAAACAACAATTCTTTATGGTCAACAGAAAGGAGCATGATCCAAAGAATTGCAGGAATTTATGAAGTTGGAGCCAACACAGCACTGAATTCCAAGCTGGATGTGATTTGTAAAAATCTGGAAACTCTTAACATGAAAGTTAATTATGGATCCACAAGTTCACCATTTGGAGGAGTATCTGAGTCAGAATCTTACAACCAACAAAAAAAGACAATGAATTATGTCAACAATTTCAACAGATAGGGGAACAATCCATATTCCAACACCTATACCCCAAGGTGGAGGAATCACCCCAATTTCGCATGGAGCAATAATTCAGGGCAAAAGAACTACCCACCACCTGGATTCCAACAACCAAATAAAAGCCAGGAGCATGAAAAAGAACCAGGAATAACAGAAATGTTGGCCCAGTTGAAGAAGCAAGAAGCAAAATACGACGCTTTAGCAGCTATCGTTCAAAATCAAGTAGCATTGAATCAAAGCCATTCAGCCTCTATTAAAGCACTAGAAAATAAAATAGGACAACTGGCCAATGCTCAGAGTTACAGACCGCCAGGAAATCTTCCCAGCAACACAGAACCAAATCCAAGGAACCGAGGGAAGGAGCAATGTCAAGCCATTACTTTGAAAAGAGGTACTGAAATCAACAAAGATGTTGGAATCAAGGCAACCATTGAAGAAGTTCCAAAAGATGCAGTTCCACAGATGGAGGAAAAAGAAGCAAAGGAAAAAGATCAAGAAAGAATCACTTTACCTCCACCTTTTCCTCAACGACTCCAGAAAAACAAATTGGATAAACAGATTGCTCGATTCTTGGAGGTGTTCAAAAAGCTGCATATCAACATTCCATTTGCAGAAGCCTTGGAAGAAATGCCCAACTATGTCAAATTCATGAAAGACATTCTTTCACGAAAATGGAGATTGGGAGATTATGAGACAGTAGCATTGACGGAAGAATGCAGCGCCATCATTCAGAGAAAACTTCCCCCAAAGTTGAAAGATCCTGGCGGTTTCACAGTTCCTTGCACCATTGGAGAACATTATATTGGTAAAGCTTTATGTGATTTAGGTGCAAATGTTAATTTAATATATTTTTCTATTTACAGGAAACTACAAATCGGAGAAGCAATGCCTACCTCAGTCTCTCTGCAACTTGCTGATCGAACGCTCGCATTTCCGAGAGGTGTCGTTGAAGATGTGTTGGTCAAAGTCGACAAACTCATTCTCCCAGCAGATTTCATTATCCTTGACATGGAAGAAGACAAAGATGTTCTTATCATCCTTAGAAGACCATTCTTGGCTACAGGTCGAACTGTGATTGATGTGCAAAAAAGAGAACTAACTATAAAAGTTCAGGACCAAGAAGTTACCTTCAATGTTTTCAAAGCCATGAAATTCCCGAGTGAAGAAAATGAGGAAGAATGTTTCAGAATTGATGTTATTGATAATATCATTCATGATACTGATACAGTTCCCACGAAAAAACTTGAAGCTTGCATCACTAACATAACTGACAGCGAGCTAGATGCTGAAATTATGGAATGTATCAACTATCTTGACAAGCCATTCCGATTCAAATCACCACCAGTGGAAAG
This sequence comes from Zanthoxylum bungeanum, assembly GCA_019454045.1. Taxonomy (NCBI): domain Eukaryota; kingdom Viridiplantae; phylum Streptophyta; class Magnoliopsida; order Sapindales; family Rutaceae; genus Zanthoxylum; species Zanthoxylum bungeanum. The sequence goes on along the minus strand of SKCR01044509.1, from coordinate 120,853 downwards.
TCTGGAACTTTCGAAGAAATATCGAGTCAAGCCCTCAATTGAAGAACCACCACAGCTGGAGCTAAAGTTACTTCCAAGCCATCTCAGGTATGCATTTCTTTGAAACTCTTCTGAATTACCTGTTATTATTTCTTCTTCGCTAACATTAGAGCAGGAAGAAAAGTTGCTGAGAGTGTTACGAGAACATAAGAAAGCCATTGGCTGGACTATAGCAGACATTCAAGGCATTAGTCCATCATTTTGCATGCACAAGATTCTGATGATTGACGAGTACAAACCCACAGTGGAGCATCAACGGCATTAGTCCATCATTTTGCATGCACAAGGTTTTTATGGATGACTTCTCTATGTTTGGAGATTCTTTTGACCACTGCTTGCAAAATCTGGAACATGTGTTACAAAGGTGCAAAGATACAAACTTGGTACTCAATTGAGAGAAATGTCATTTTATGGTGCAGTAAGGCATTGTTCTTGGACACCGGATCTCACAAAAAGGAATTGAGGTAGATAAAGCAAAGATCGAGACAATTGAAAAACTACCTCCACCCACATCTGTCAAAGGGATTTAGAGTTTTCTCGGACATGCTGGCTTTTACATGAGATTTATCAAAGACTTCTCAAAAATTGCAAAACCTATTTGCAATATTCTGGAGAAAGATGTGCCTTTCAACTTCACCAAAGAATGCCAGGAAGCCTTTGAGATCCTAAAACAGAAGCTGGTCTCTGCCGCCATCATAGTAGCACCAGAATATACCATTCCATTTGAGGTGATGTGCGATGCTAGTGATTTTACTGTAGGAGCAGTTTTGGGACAACACAAAGCAAAGATCTTCCATGCCATTTACTATTCCAGCGAAACTCTGAATGAAGCTCAACCCAACTACACAACCACTGAAAAGGAGCTACTTGCAGTTGTGTTCACTTTTGACAAATTCCACTTTATCTACTGGATCCCAAAGTGGTGGTCTACACAGATCATTCAGCAATCAAATACCTGATCGCAAAGAAAGATGCCAAACCCAGATTGATCCGTTGGATACTTCTTCTATAAGAATTTGACGTGGAGATCAGAGACAGGAAATGAACAGAAAACCAGGTGGCAGATCGTTTATCAAGGCTCGAGAATGGAGAAACAGCTGGCAAAGAATTGACAATCAAAGAAACTTTTCCAGATGAACAGCTATTTGCCATGAAACAGCAGAAAATCCCTTAGTATGCTGACTATGTCAACTACATAGTTTCTAGAAATGGCCGTTGGAATGGACAACTCAGCAAAGGAAGAAATTCTTCAAATAAGTCAAGCACTATGTCTGGGATGAGCCGTACTTGTTCAAACATTGTGCCGATCAATTACTGAGACGATGTGTTCCACAACAGGAGGTCAACAGTGTTTTGGAACACTGTCATTCATCACCATATGGCGGACAATTCAGCGGGAATAAAACTGCAGCCAAAGTCCTACAATCAGGTTTGTTCTGGCCCACTCTTTTTAAAGATGTTTATCTATTTGCTCTTCAATGTGACAGGTGCCAGAGAACGGGAAATATTTCCAGAAGAAATGAAGGACCTTTGCAAAACATATTGGAAGTGGAGATATTTGATGTATGAGGTATTGATTTTATGGGACCATTTGTTCCATCATTCGGAAACCTGTACATACTGGTTGCAGTAGACTACATCTCCAAATTGATTGAAGCAATTGCACTGCCATCCAATGATTCAAAAGTGGTGATCAAGTTCCTGAAAAATAATATTTTCACTCGCTTCGGAACACCTCGAGCAATTATCAGCGATGGTGGCTCACATTTCTGTTACTTCGATGCACTCCTATCCAAATACGGAGTTACTCATAAGGTTGCCACTGCCTATCATCCACAGTCAAATGGACATGTGGAAGTTTCAAACAGGGAGATCAAACGAATCTTGGAAAGAACCGTTGGATCAATAAGGAATGACTGGTCTGAAAAACTAGATGACGCATTATGGGCTTACCGGACAGCTTACAAGACATCTATTGGTATATCCCCATATCAAATGGTGTATGGAAAAGCATGCCATCTGCCAGTTGAGCTTGAACATAAGGTGTACTGGGCACTGAAGAAGTTGAATCTTGATCCATAAGCTGCAGGAGAGAAAAGACTTCACCAACTCAACGAATTGGAGGAATTTCGCCTATAGGCTTATGAAAATGCAAACTGTACAAAGAAAAGACTAAGAGATGGCATGATAAAAAATATTGCGAAGATAATTGGAGCTAGGACAACAGGTGTTGTTATACGATTCACGGCTGAAACTTTTTCCTGGAAAGCTGAAATCAAAATGGTCAGGTCCATTTGTGATTACTCAGGTGTTACCATACGGAGTTGTTGAGATATACAACCCCAAGTCCAACAACACATTCAAAGTTAACAGTCAGCGTGTCAAACACTATTGGGGAGAATCAATTGAGCGACAAAAAGAAAGTGTCACACTTTCAGATCCAGCATAACGTTCGAGCAATCATGTCTAGCTGACGACATTAAACTTAGCGCTAGCTGGGAGGCAACCCAAGAAATTTGTGTATATATTGTGATGTGGTGTGTTTTAATTTTTGTGTGTTTAGTTTTTGCAGGTTAAGACGCATTTCAGGATGGAAGAAGCTCTCGCAAATCTTCACAAGCAATTTCTTTCTCTCCCTCAAAATTCTCTGATGAAAGTCTACAAAACTCGCGTGGAACGGATGAGACTTCTGATGATCAAAGGTATTCCTAATGACATTCATTGGGTAATTGAAGCACGGGTCCGATTAGTAGGTGAGTATTCTGATTCTTATAATTCTTATTTGCCTGGTTTTGGAAGAAGCACCTATGTAAAAAAAATGTAGAGCTAAACAAATGGGTGTTTGTTACAAATGTGCATGCTAGAATTGCAATACTCGTTGTCGTTCTTTAGGAATGATATCTGATAATCGCGAAGATAAAATTAAATTCATTATGGATGACTTGAGTAAGGAGTCTTTAGATGATATATCTTCGACTCTTGAGACGTATCCCAGTGGATATGTTTATATAGCCATTCACAAAATACATACACAATTCCGAAAAGAAAGACAACAGTTAAGTCTCGGGAATCTGACTCTAAAAGACCTTGTTTTCCAATTTATAAGAAAATTGGATGGGAAGCTTGTCCCTGGCGCATAGACGTCATTCAAGCCGTTACATTATTGTAAATATTATATCTCTTTGTATTTTCTTAATAATTGTGATTTGTTTTGTTATTTTCTCCGACAAGATCCAGACTACTTTTTGACCTTTCACGATTTACTATTTTGCCACTAATCGTCATTTGGAAGATATTTGTGCTATTATTACTCACCCTTTTCAGGTTCTATAACTTCAACTCATCATTGCACTCTTGAAGGCATCCAGAGCTGAAAAAAGAAACACAAAAATATGGAAGCCACTTCAAGAAGACGAGTTGTAAACATTTATGTGTTTTGTGGTACCAGTGTTAGTGTTAAACCAGAATATATAGCAGCAGCACATGAATTGGGTCGAGTCTTAGCTGAAAGGAATATGCACCTAGTATATGGAGGAGGCAATCTTGGACTAATGGGGATCGTTTCAAAGGCTGTACATGATGGAGGGAGTCAAGTCTTGGGAATCATCCCAAAACCCTTAGCGGAGGCGAATCTTATTGGATCATCAAACATCGAGGAACTAATCGTGCTAGGTATGTTTGAATGACTGGTAGAGATGATTAACCGTGCTGACGCTTTTATTGCTTTGCCAGAAGGCTTAGGCACGATGGAGGAAATTTTTACAGTACTATCTTGGGCAAACTTGAACATACACCAGAAACCGCTTGGACTGTACAATGTTGATGGATTTTATGATTTTCTTTGTATGTTTCTTGATGATGCCCGGAGAAATGGGTTTGTGTCAAAGCCTGTAAAAGAACTCCTCTTTACTGCCAGAATTGCCCCAGATTTAATTGACCAAATCTTAGCCTTTGAACCTAAAATTGACCCCATTCTTTCCAAGATAAACTGGTCTGATAATGATCGTGGTAAGAGGCGTCGGATAAATCTGAATCTTAACCTGTAATTTTTCACTTAGATATAGAATTTCAGCTAACCAGGTATGGTTTTCTAAACTCTTATTCTACTGTTTAAGACATTGGGGACAATGTCTCATTTAGGTTTGGGGGAAGGGAATAGTTAATTTGTATCTTGTTTTTATTGTTTTATTTTTAGTCTAAAATTTTTCAAAAAATACAAAAAAAATTGAAATTTTTTCAAAAATCACAAAAAATATTTTGTATTTTTGTGTTTTTATTTGATTAATCAGGCGAAATTGGTGTGAGATAGCTGTGTAAGGAATTTTCATTCCTGAGACGTATCTCAACCTATTTCAGAACAAGTTAATTTTTGTTTATTTCAATTTAAATTATTTAATTTTTGAATTCTCTATAATACTGACTAAAATGAATCTTCATATGCTTAGTTGACAAGTATTATCAGCATACATGGTAACATACAAACATGAGCTGTAATTGAAAAGTTTGTAATATTCAGTGCTCTAGTATAATTGGAGGAAGCATCTTACAAAAGGGATGAGATAAAAAAAAGAAAAAAAAAGAAAAAAATGTATAAAAAAAACATCTGAGATCCGAGTTATTAAGTCTGTAAGGGTGTCTTAACACCTAGTGCCATAAAACCAACTGGTTTGGGAGTCACTGGCCCAAAGCTAGTTACATGGATTTGAGATGTTGCCAAAATATATATATATATGAAGTCTGAGTAATTAAGTTTGTAGGGGTGTCTTAACACCTAGTGCCCTAAAGCCAACTGGTTTGGGAGTCACTGACCCAAAACTCGCTACGTAGATGGAAGATATTGCATATAAATAAATAAAAAAAGCAAAAATCTGAAAAAAAAAATCAGAAAAATTATTCCATTGCTAAAAAAAAGTGTGAATTCTGATAAAATTTTAGGACAAAAATATTACTCTCTTCTCAATTGCACTTGTGACTATTGTGGGCAAAAATGAGTTAATTAATATTTTGTTGACTGTGTATATGAAGGATGGTAAAAATAATCAGAGAATTTACTTATTCGGTAATTTAGAATGAAACAAAACAACTATTGACTTGGAGTGGAAGTTTCACATGTTTAGTCACTAACTTTTTTATTCTCTTTTCTTTTGTCTTTTTTTCTTTTGTGTACATTAGTTTTACTATCTTTTTACTTTTATAAGACGTTTGTGGGTATTGTCGCTGTAAATCCTCATGAGACTACAACTCGTCCACTAGGGACACCTATGGGTTTAAAGGCTTGTTGCATACGCTAAATGCAACCATGATCCCTACGAAAGTGGCTTAGTTTAATTTTAATTGTTTCTTGTATTTTATTTTGTTGTTTTGCTCGAGGACTAGCAAAATTTTAGGTTTAGGGGTGTGAAGAGCGAAAAATATATCAATATTTACCGCTCCTTTTACTTAATATTTTGTTTAGTTTCTCGGATTTGATGAACGTTTTGATATGTTTTAGTTTATTTTACAGATAAAATAATATTGAGACTCAATGAAATCATTTAGGACAAAATATGGGTCAAATAAGGGAAAATATTGGACTTGACATATTAATTTTGGAGATTGGAAACTTGAAAGGGCGTTTTAACGAAGTGTAGTTTTGGAAATTCTAATTTTGCGCATCTGTCGTATTTTGGGCATACCGTTTTACTCCGATATCGGATTGAGCTAATTCAAGTTCCAGATTAAAGAAGACTCAAAGATCTACAACTTTGAAAGACAAAATAATTTCGAATTCTGAATATTTCATGACCGATATTGATGAAATATCTGGAAGTATGTTATGTGTAATTATTAAAGTAATTTTCAAAGCAAAAAATAAATTAATAAATAAACAATAAAAATTATCAAATCACCACCAAACATGATAGCAATTATTGGAGCAATTAATAATGGATTTGGTGAAGCAATTAGTGGAGCAATTAGTGGAGCAATTAATAATGGATTTGGTGGATGATTTGATGGAGGTAAAATTTTGCCTATAAATACCAAGCCATTTCATTTGTAAATTCATACTTTCTTCTAAGGAATTCCTTAAGAATAACTAAGAAGATTGTATCTTATTTGTTTATTTACAGCTTTCAGTAATTAATTTCAGCTTTCGCACTTTCTTTTCTTTTCTTTTCAGTTTTTACTTTCTGCAATTTACTTTTAAGGTAAAACTTTTATTACTAATATTTAGATTAATCTCCCTTAATTATAATATATAAACTAGTTAAAACCTGACTTAACAAGGATACCGCCATATTGGTCGGTTGGTAATTATTTAAATTGGTTTTAACCTGACTAAAATGGACACCGCCTGATTGGTCGGTTGGTAATTAATTATTAATTATATGACTGGTTGGTAATTATCATGCAAAGTTAATATATTATATTAAGGGAGATATCTAAAATAAAAGTAATAAAAGTGGATCATTTTACCTCAAAATTTTCTTTTATTGTACTTTTACTTTATTTACTTTCAGCAATTTACTTTCAACATTTACTTTTCAGCAATTCACTTTTCAGTATCTAATTTTCAGCAATTTACTTTATGTCTTTTATTTTATTTAAGTTTTTATTACCCGTAAATATGTGTCGTAACTAAGCCAGTTATCTGGGGTTGTGATGAAATCCAATATCACTGGTTTATAAGGGGTTAAATTACAGTTTGAGTAATATAAAGGTTTATTTATTGAGCCTTAATCCTAATGCTTTTTATTAACTGGCCATTAATAAAATTAAACTAGTAAACTTAAAATGAACTTGGAAAAGAGATTTTAGGTTAAAGACCTTAGACTCAATAGCCCACGATCTTCTTTGAGGATAGATAACCCTTTAATAGATTTCCTTACAGGATAGGAATATACCTGTCGGGCGGGGTAGCCATAATTGGAACTTAATCTTAATGAATTCAGATAACTTGGTTAACATAGGAATATGATTAATTGGGTTATACTGGGTATTTTTATTTGACCATCGGAAGAGGCTTTTACATAATTTCGTGTTCCAGGTTAATAAACCAATATATTACACAAATATAAAATAACCACTTCATCTTTTAGAAAGATATTGGAAGGATTCACAACTCTGGATAGTTTTATAAATTTGAATTTTCTTCAATCTACTTTTAAGTAATTTTATTTACTTGTTTTAAGTTTTAAAGTCACCACCCAATCAAACAATCAATCCATTAGATACTTGTAAAAATTTAACTTCATAAATTGATAACAAAAGGTTTTAAGTCCTCGTGGGATCGATACTTTTTATACTACTTGAACGATATGTTCGCTTGCGTTATACACGTGTGAAAACGCCGGTCAGTGAGTCCCTCATGAGCGGGAACATTTCCCTCAATTGATGTTATTCCTTATGCATCTCCAAGTCTACCGTCACTAGATCGGCCAAGCCCCGCTCAAAATCAACTTGAGCCAAATCTTTGAACTCTGCTATTAAAACGGTCACCTCAGCTACCTGAGAGGCAATGGTCCTTTTTTTGGCCTCTCTCATTATGTGACTTTCCTCTATAAGGTGTTGGATCTCCTGTAATTGTCATTTAAATCCAGCAATACCGACTCCTCAATAACCATTTCGTCCGTAGCTTCCCTTATAGTTTGGCAGAAATTATCAAGGGAATCTCGAAGTCTTTCTTTCTTGGTCATGGAAGAATGAAGCCCGGCCTTTTGACTGTGTAGGTTCCGATATCGAAGAATAAAGGCCGAGACTTCATTTTACAAATCTTGAAGAGAGAGCCGACTTTCCACTGGAATGGGCAAAATTGGAAGACCCATCAGTCGGTCTATTTTGGAGGAGATTTTTTCCAACTTAAACATGTTCTCTAACATGGCGCCTTGACCGATATCCATTGTAGTAAGGGAGACATATTGACTGATAATCTCCTAAAGAGCTTCCAAGTCTGTAGTAGCTCGGGCCGAAGATGAGGGAGGTTGGGACGGAGTAGAGGCTAACCGGTTGAGATCGTTCAAAATATCCTGGACCGATTGCAAGAACAGATCGGACACCTATGAACAAAAAAAAACTTTAATTAGTTAATCAGGCAAAATGACGATGAAATGAAGAGGAAAATGGAGAGAGACTTACAGTTTCGGGACTACGAGTGGAACTGGATGGCTCACCGGCAGTTTCCATATGGACCTCAAGTGGCAATGCATGTTCTCATCTAGGAGATTGGGGCGGGGGAATAAGAGATTCTGCCCAAAGAGGTGAGGACGAAGGAACTGGAGATGACGGCCGTTCAGGAGCAGCGGGTTGTTGCATCGAAGGAACATGAGATGTCGCCCGAAGAGGTGAAGATGAAGGAACCGGAGATGACAGCCGTTCAGGAGCAGCGGGTTGTTGCATCAAAGGAACATGAGATGTCGCCCGAAGAGGTGAGGATGAAGGAGCCTGAGATAATGGCCGTTCAGGAGCGGAAGGTTGTTGCATCGAAGGGATATGGGACACTGCCCGTGGTGGTGATGATTGTCGCGGCATGGCTGATGGCTGGGCCTCTGTGGAAGAATCAGAATCGGAAGAGTCAGAAACATAAATTACTTCAATATCTTCATAAATGCGGCGAATTACATCGTCTTTATACAGAGACCGAGCCTCCTCCAGCAACTCCAATTCGGCCAGAATAAATAGGCCGTCTGTATCCCTATAACTCCCTATAAGCCCCGCAGCAGCCCATCTGCGTATTAAGGAATAAATCCGTTTGAGATGACGCCAAAAAAGCCCGTCATCCGGCCAAATAGGCTCGTTGTCTGGCTGAGGAGGCTCGTCATCCGGTTCTTGCATAATATGGATAGGATCATCCAATCGATGATATTCAAACAAAGGATGGTCCTTTGGGATCTCCTCAAAAAATGGGCGTAAACGGCCCAACACTATACTTGACCCCATACCTTGAAGATCAGTCATGGGCGAATGAGTGGCATCGGCCGCTTCATCCCCTTCTGACGGGAGTTGAATAATTGGGATCTTGGCCGCCTCGCCCTCATCTGGCAGAAGTCGAACGATCGAGATTTCAGTAGCTCCAACCCCTTCCGATGGATTTTCGACCATGGGAACTTCAGGACCCGAAATTTGAGCCGGTTTAGTCACCGAAAGACGATTCTATCCTGGACGTCTGCACGAAAAACAAAATTAATCTCCAAAAAAAAAGAAATGGGGTAAATCGTACCTTAGACTGAGGGAGCATCAGGGGCTCGTCGGAGTCAGAGCTGTGAGTTGGGGAAGGCTATTTTCGTTTAACTTGTTTGAAGCTTGTTTTCTTCGGCCTAGTTTTCTCAACACCCTTCTTTGACCCGACCATTTCCGAAGATTTTGAAGAAAAGGGAATATTGGAAAAGACTAGAGCAGAAGGCAAAGAAAAAAGTCTCTCACGGCTGGACGGCCATAAGCGATCGAAAAGAGGATGAACAGATGTGCAAGGAGAAAAAGAAGCACAAGAAAAGAAAGATAGTAAAGCGCGAGCCTCCGAAAAACACTGATCGATGTCTGAAAGCGAAAGGACCTTAAAACGATACAATGAAGTGGAACGCGAATGAAAAAATGGGAGAGGCCATCATTGAACAAGGCCAAATTGGCGGGCAGTGAAGTTATGAGAATATACCTCCACTACAGCCTTACCGTTGGCTCATGTCAAAATATCATGAATCAGATCGCGCCTGCATAAAAACTTACGCCATATGCGATTGATCGACTCATCCCCCTCTGATTCAAGAAGCTCATGGATAAAGGAGGGGCTGTCGTCCAAGGAAAAAGGGAAGAAAGATGAGACTCGAGAAAATGTGTAAAAATATTCAAAAACAGAGCGAGGAAGTAGAGAAGTTGGTCCTAGTTGGGCGAACAAGAGGCCTGCGCAGGGATATGAGTGAGTTGATTAGATAGAGCCGAAACTGGAAAATAGGCTCTAAGCCAAAGCTGGACGAGCCAAAGAGGACCGGAGGTGATCGGCGAAACCCCCGACTGAAGTTGTTTTTAGAGAACGGCCAAACCCCGATAGATGGCGGCCAATAAAAAAGAACACAAATCCAAACACCGGCCATTAGCAATATCCGACGAAATAGGAAGGTAACCAGCCACGAGTTTCTGGCTAGGCGCGTAAATGATATACTTGCAAAGCCAATAATGAATGAAGGCAATCCGTTCCAAGACCGAGACCAGACCGGCCGACTCGGAATATGCACGGAAGAAAGCGTAATAGGAAGAGAATGACGAATTATCCATGGAAGGAGGGGGAAAGTGAAAGGTAGTGCAAGCAAAAATGGTTGCGCCCAAATGGGCCAACCCGATTAGAGCACTGACATCACATGGGGTAATGGTGAAAGGACTAGAGGGAAATAGGAAGACGTTATAATCAGAAGACCAAAAGAGCAACGGAGTGGGAAATAGATTTCGGTCAAAAGGAGGCAGGGCCAAAGAAAGCTCTATGAGAGGAAGCAAACCAGTGTCTTCGAGAAAAGTGTGGGTCTCTGTATGCAATTTCATCCGTTTGAACCAGGTCTCAAACGAATAGTCATGTTTGGGCCAAGTGCGGATAAGATTGGACTGAGTAAAAGAAGAGACATTCAAAGGCTCTGAGAAATGGAGGTTGGAAACAGAAGGAAACAGTTGAGCTAGGGGAGCCGTGGCAATGGCAGTATCACTGATGAAAATCGGACCCAAAGAATGCAATCCGTAGTTTTCGTCAAGGGTATGGACCCCAAGGACACCGATAGACGGATCACCCAAAGCAGCTTGGTAATCGCTGAAGGTTGAAGAAGCTTTTTTCATGGAAGCAGAGGAAGAAGCCATGGCAGCTAACAGAGGAGTTGAAATTTACAGGGAAGAAGAAGTAAAGTAAAACGGTGAAAATTTCATGGGCTTATATATAAACAAGATGAAGGGTCGCCCTAGACAGGTGTTGCAACCTAATTCGAAGCAAGAAGAAAAGAGCGGGAAAACGAAAGGGGCGATGTCATATATGATTTGACAAGGATTTGACATGAACGACGGCTCATTAATTGGTGCCATGATAGTTTTCGATAAGACGTGTTTCGAAGGTCGTGCATTTATTGGAGCTATGATAGGTTCACATAGGAAATGTAAACGACGGCCGCAAATGCTGATAAGGGAAAGGGCGAAGACCAGCAGGCTGAAGCCATTATCCGGACGATCGGTACCACCCTAACTTCACCCAAATTAAGAAATTCCGCCTCGATTTCATCTCCCAAATCAATCAAGGCGAATTCGGGGGACAATTGTTAGTGAAGAAAATCGCCCTAGGACGAGCGAGTTTATCAGGACGATGAAGAGAAGGGCAAGCAAAGGACTGCAAAGAAAGAAGCAGTTAGGACGATTATCATGCTAACATACAAGTTGCAGTTGATCCCCACAACTTGGCAGTTGGGCAGTAACTCCCCACGGTCTGGTAGTTATCGCACACAACTCAGCAGTTGAACGCACGATCCAGTGGTTACGCTCAAGCATGAAACATGGAGAAGGAAACAAAACCGCTCAAGCAGTTGACAAGGCTCTCCATTATAAAAGGCCCAAGCGTTGGAAAAAGGAAGAAAAAGGAGAAGAAATGAAGACTCGTAATGAGCATTTTATTTTAATTTCTTAGCTTTGTAATTCGTAGATTGTAATTTGTGTGCTTGTGCCCATTTGAGGCTTATTCACTGAACCAAACACCCCTTACTGGGACTTTGTCTCCGGAGATTTGGACCTTACACGCTCATTGACGAAAAATTGTGCAAACAATTTCATAATAAGAAATTCTTTTATGATGCAGCAAATTATTGGCATCGCTCCATGATCCAATTATGTGTATATGTGTGGTGGTGGGTTTGTGATATACATCCTCAAGGGGCGTGATTTGGTGGTGTATGACTCAGAATTTCACCTTGAGGTCGCGGGTTTGAATCCAGTAAGTGTGTTTCTTGTAAGAATTTGGGACAGTCAGAGGTTTTATCAGTTCCGCTTAAGTTCGGAATTGGTGATTTGGTGGTGGGATTTCCAACAATTCAAAAAAAAAAAAGTTTATGATATACACAATAAAGATGTGTATTTTATATATGTGGTGGTAGGTTTGTGATATGTTGTAAAGACGGTAATGGCAAGATTATTGTTTCTCATATTATTACAAATTATTTGACCCAAAATGAATCATAAGACAAAATATCTCTTAGATACTTATTTATCTAATAATTTACTATAAGAAGACAATTCCATTCATGACACGCTCTTGAAATATTATATGTTTCACAAGAGTTGAGATATAAATTTTATATAAGCATTGTTAAATTTGATAAGACAAATCAAAAAGTAACTAAAAAACTTTTGACAGCGTAAAAAAACCGAAATTAAAAATAGATTTTTTTTTTTTTTTTTTTTTTTTGTCTCAACTCACAAATTCAGTAAGAAATTTACAAATTGTGTGAATTGTGTGAGACTCGTGATGATGATGGATTTGTTAATATTTCGATTAAAGTCGATCTTTCATAATCTTGCAGCTCCAGTAATTTTATTCAGCAGGTCACATTTAAAACTTATTATAATTATTTCTAAAAATTCAGATTTTAATATATAACATAACAATTATAATATTTATTTTATAATATTTTTATTAATCAACGAGAATTCATGTAATAAAAACGATATACACTAATTTTATTTCCAATTCATGTTTTGGATATGGTAGGATTGGGTGGTAGAGAAGTAATGATAACAATGATGAATTTGAGATTGAAAGACAAATTTAGAATTTTCTTTTGTTACTTGTATATTTTTTGAGATGAAAAACTCAAAAATCTACTTCTAAAGAGTAAATGATACTAACATAAATAAAATTTAGTTAAAAGACAAATAATTTTATTTGTCATTTTAGTATTGTTTTGCTATTTTTGGTGTATGTATTATTTTTGAAGTCCAAAAAATACCGATATTATTTTTTTTTCAAACAAGAAACATTAAGGCAAAAAATAATAAAAAAAATTCATTCTCTTCTACTATACTATGGTAATCGATTTTTATGAAATCAAAATAACTTAATAAATTTTAAATAATTGCACTTTTACATCATAGATAAATTAAAACTTTTTAACATTAGTTGGATGATTAGCACAGTTTTAAAATCTTACTGGATACTTTTATCAAATTGAATAAAAAAATATTTTGAAATTTTTCAAAACTCAGTTAGAACACGTGTCATCGCTGATCCTAATGTGGCTACGCGAATGGGTAAGAAAAAGTGCAAGGTGTACGGGCCAAATTTGGGCCCAAGGATAAAATCATCATTTTACTTCCGGACCAACGACATTGAAAACCGAAAATCCTCCAAAAGGCCCATTCGTAAGATAATGTTGGCCCAAGTGATCTCACAAGCCCATACCCAAGAAAAGGCTTTACTAAGGCGGCCTCCTGGCTTGCCAGCTACTCAAACCTAAAACATCTAAATCATGGTTAGTAACTCCCCCACGTAATTAGTCGTTTTAGACACCCAACAGACAAGCAATTAATGGAGGAAATAAAGTTGATCTTGAAGAAGTCTATAAAAGGAAGAGATGATTCACTATAGGGGGAGGATTTCGGAAGCTGGAGCATTCTTATTTGAGCTCTCAGAGAACTTCATCCTCGAAACACCAACCCACCGCCCTCATGGCAGTTAACAGAGGTCAAGGTAACCTCTTACTTTGCTCTTCCATCGCTTTCAGCTCGTTACTACCACTGACTTGAGCGTCGGAGTGCCTACGGCATCCACCACACTGGTGGGTAGAAACGTCCATACTCACTCTACATTTGTTTTGCAGGATCACTAGTGCCTCCATTCAACGAATTCTCGATTGTGGACTTCAGGCGAAATCTAGCTCCCATAATTTGGCGCCCACCATGGGGCATTAGCGATTTATAACAAGCGAAGATCTCTTAGTTTAAGATCCCTTCAACACAGCTACTCATGCCTTCTGGCGGTGAGCACACATCAGATCATGTGGCTTCACAGTTGGCCATACTCTAAGAACGATTACGTGCCTTAGAAGAAGAGAACCTAATCATGCGAAGCTCCAACACAACCATCCAGAAACAATTGGAGCAAATCTCTTCAACCTCCCAACAACGTGATACTCCATACCATCCCAGTAATCATACAATCCCAACCAATCTCTTGGGGGCATTCAAGGCAAGTGATGATCCGCCACCAAACCACCACCCCCGGAACCATCTAAGAAGTGAACCTATTTCTCCAATCGACCAAGCACAACAAGTCTCATCCACCCTGCGCAAAGAAATGTTAGAGTTCAAAGAAGCAATTTTGTCTAGCCTACCCGGTGTCAGACTACTAATAAGGAAAAGCTGAGCTGGTATAATTTCAGACACCCCATTCTTGGAGACCATCACTTCTATCGAGCTACCAAGGAAATTCAGTCCTCCAAGCATGAAATTGTATGATGGATCAATAGACCCAAACAACCATGTTGTCCATTACAAATACAAAATGATGTCCATGGGTCTAGCTCCACACCAATGGGAGGCTGGAATATGCAAAGAATTTGGAGAGACATTGGCAGGCCCAACCCTCACTTGGTTCATTAATCTCCCATACATATCCATTGGGTCATATCAACAGCTGGCAGACAAGTTTGTGGAGCACTTTGCAAGCTATTGTAAGCTCGAGAAAACTACAGACGACCTCAGTACAATCCAACAACGAAAAGGAGAATGCTTGCAAAGCTACATGGCCCGTTTCAACAAAGAAAGAATCTTTATTCCGGATCTCCATCAACCTATCACGATGGAAGCCTTTAGGAATGGTCTACTCGCAGATAGTGGGCTTTATAAGAAGCTAACAAAGTTTCGATGCTACACCATAGATCAAGTCATGACTCGAGCCCAAATCGAGATCAGGTGGGAGGAGGATAAGGGGAATAATAAGAGGAAAAGTTCCACCAGCTATCACAATGAGAGAACCTCAAATCCTCCCAAGCGACCTAATAAATGGTGTGTTAGTAATACATCTCAATAAGGTATCACTTGATGTAATTAGACCATAAAAAAATTAGAGGCTACCCATTGTCACCTTGGGGACATCATAGCTTCCCAAACAAGTATTCATTGGTTAATTTAGAAAAAATTATCCTTCATAGAACTCCAAATTAAGGAGAATCTCATTTGCTCCAATTGACCTATATAGACCATCATCTGGCCCAATCGATATACTTCTCCCACTCGATGTGAGAGTACCATCATAATCCTCCAACATACTCAATCGATTAATAAGTATTCTCTAGGAATATCATCTGTTTCATGCTACATGGAAGGATAGTCATATCTTCCATACGACGTCAATGAATTGCCATCAACTCCAGACTATATGGAAAGTATGTCATATTCTTCATATGACAAGGTGGATGACCATCAACTCCAGACTATATGGAAGGATTGCCATCTTTTCCATACTACATGGAAGGATTTTCATCTCCTTCATACGACATGAATGAATTGTCATCTTCTCCAGAATACATGAATGATTATAATCTACTCCAGACTACATGAAATGATTGTCATCTCTTTCAGACGACATTAGAGGATAGTCATATTCTCCACGCAACATGGAAGGATTGCCATCAACTCTTGATTCCATTCAACCATAGCCTCATGGGCCTCCATCAGGTTCATTCGACCATAGCTTCATGAAATTCCATCAGGTCCATTCAACTGCAGTCTCATAAACCTTTGTCAGGTCTTGTAGAGTGAGGATTGTAGAATGAGGAATGAAGAACCTCACTAATATTTGTCAGGTCTTGTAGTGTGAGGACTGTAGAATGATGAATGAAGACCCACACTGACCTTCGTCAGGTCTTGTAGAGTGAAGATTGTAGAATAAGGAATGAAGACCCTCATTGACCTTTGTCAGGTCTTGTAGAATAAGGAATGAAGAATCTCACTGACCTTTTTCAGGTATTGTAGAGTGATGATAGTAGAATGAGGAATGAAGACCCTCATTAACCTTTGTCAGGTCTTGTAGAATGAGGAATGAAGACCCTCCCTGACCTTTTTCAGTCTTGTAGAGTGAGGATTGTAGAATGAGGTATAAAGACCCTCATTGACATTTGTCAGGTCTTGTAGAATGAGGAATGAAGACCCTCACTGACCTTTGTCAGGTCTTGAAGAGTGAGGATTGTAGAATGAGAAATGAAGACCCTCATTGACCTTTGTCAGGTCTTGCAGAATGAGGAATGAAGAACCTCACTGACATTTTTCAGGTCTTGTAGAGTGAGGATTGCAGAATGAGGAATGAAGACCCTCATTGACCTTTGTCAGGTATTGTAGAATGAGAAATAAAGACCTTCTCTGACCTTTTTCAGGTCTTGTAGAGTGAGGATTGTAGAATGAGTAATGAAGACCCTTATTGACCTTTTTCAGGTATTGTAGAATGAAGACCCTCATTGACCTTTGTCAGTCTTGTAGAGTGAGGATTGTAGAATGAGGAATGAAGACCCTCATTTACATTTTTCAGGTCTTGCAGAATAAGGAATGAAGACCCTCACTGACCTTTGTCAGGTCTTGTAGAGTGAGGATTGTAGAATGAGCAATGAAAACCCTCATTGACCTTTATCAGGTCTTGTAGAATGAGGAATGAAGAACCTCACTGACCTTTTTCAGGTCTTGTAGAGTGAGGATTGTAGAATGATGAATGAAAACCCTCGTTGACCTTTGTCAGGTCTTGTAGAATGAGGAATGAAGTCCCTCATTGTTATTTATCAGGTCCTGTAAATTGAGGATTGAAGAATATCACTGACCTTTTTCAGGTCTTGTAGAGTGAGGATTGTAGAATGAGGAATGAAGACCCTCATTGACATTTTTCAGGTCTTGTAGAATGAGGAATGAAGACCCTCTCTGACCTTTGTCAAGTCTTGTAGAGTGGGATTGTAGAATGAGGAATGAAGACCCTCATTAACCTTTGTCAGGTCTAGTAGGAGGAATGAAGACTCTCGCTGACCTTTTTCATGTCGTGTAGAGTGAGGATTGTAGAATGAGAAATGAAGACTCTCATTGACCTTTGTCGGGTATTGTAGAATGAGGAATGAAGTGTTAGGGTTGCTGCTCGGAGTGCCAATCCGGATCGTATTTATGTCCAATTCATAAATACGAACAATGAATTTTTCCATAATATTACTTATTTAATGGTAGCACCTCTTGTCTTTTATATACATATTCGATCTAATTACGATCAGATATCTAATTATGATTAGATTGAAACTAAATCTGATTTAGTGATACGTGTATATTAGATAAAGACCCTAGGATGTACAATATAGTGCGCAGTTACAACATAGTTTGTAATTGACATTGGGAAGCGTCACTATAAGTTGTATATCCTTAAATAAAGTTCCTAGTCAAGATTTACTAACACGGGTCGGTTAGTAAAATCCACTGAAACTAGTACATGTCGTATACCGTGACTTGGTCCGATAGTTTATCCCAATGAACCATGAGTCTCGGGAGACTCGTATAGACATATAGGTGTTTATTTGATAAACACTGAACGACTCACTGAAGATTTCCTAATCTCGAGTTGAGCAAGCATAATGGTCCTTCGACTTGAGATACCACTGTGGATATATGAGTTATCCTCCACACTTTGATGGCAGTCACGTCACCGATCTATTAAGATCAGACCTCCACCTGTTCGTTGGGTGTGGACTGATACTCATGATATCTTATGCATATCAAGATAGAATCTGCCAGTCCTGTGTACAGGGCATAGACATCCTACACGTGTTTGCGATCTAGTAAATCCATGGTCGTGGTATAACTTCGGAAATCAGTTCCGAGTGTTATTTAGTGATCGTAAATTTAAAAGTCGACTATATTATACCATAAGGATTTGATGTTCTTATCTATATCCCAGGTATAATATGGATAGTATGTGACTGAGGGATTATATGTATGCAATGACCTCAACTTGTATAGTTTAGAGAGATTATCTGTGGCCGTCATAATTCATGAGTGGGTGAATTAAGGACACGAAATTGGATTTCGTGACGGATAAACCTAAACTTAGAGAGTCCCACAATATGAAGTGTACTCGTTGAGCACTTGGGCAACGCTTTGTTAGTGTCCTAGACATGCCAAGGATCTCTAAGGAATGATTTGTGTGTGAATAATCTAAAGTAAGTTGCGGAAATTACTTACAAAGATTGGTAGAAGTTCAAAACTTTTCATGGATGATGGAAGCTCCAAGCCCTCTTTGTTGTTCCAAACTCATGGGCGAGTCTCCCTATCACCTTCCTTTGACTCCTTAAAGTGCTAGCTTACTTGAATTTTGCAACAAAATTCCATGGGAGAGACAATGAAGCTCACGGCAATGAGCAAAAATGGAGAAGAAAGAGTTGCTGTGAATAATAACTTCATACCAATTTCCAAAATTGACTTAGTTTAAATACTTGAGTTGAGTGTTGGAATTGGTTTGTGTGTTGTAAAAGCAATCCAAGCTTTACACTCAACAAATTAAATCCAAAATCAAGCCTAACTACTTCCATCATTAGTCAAACAAATGATGTAAGTGAAGTGGGTCCCACCACTTTTAAATTCCAAATTTAAGTCTGCTAACTTAACACGTAACTTCGCTCGGGCCCGAGTTCGTTTGATTCCGAATAAACGAATTTTCTGTTGCGACATAATTAAATCTAATTTAAATAAATAATAATGCCTAACAAAATTATTACGAAAGTCGCTTACGAATTAATTCTAAATTAATTCGTTTGCCCGAATTAAAATCCAATTTTAATTCCACTTTGAAATCTGATTTCATTTAATATATCCAATATATTATTTAATTGATTAATTCCAAATTAATCGTTCTCTCTCTTCTATCCGAAATAAATTCTTGCCGTAATTAATCCTAGATTAATTTTCTCTCTCTCATAATTAATCCCAGATTAATTCTGTTCGAGTCAATTGTCATCGGTGAATCTTTGGGAGGCGACCCAAGAGATTCCTGGATATGTTGGTAGTAAATGCGGTCATCGGACTATCCGAATACGTGCGTACCCGGTACCACGTTCTTATCGATTTACAAGACATGGTTGGCTTCTAGCAAAGCACCGTGCCTACCCAATTCTCCAGAAATATTCTTTTAAGGAATATATAATCTATATCAGGCGTAGTAGACATAGTATTACGTATTACGATCCAATATCAGATGTCACATGTTAGACCTAGGGCTGGAGTTGTGTCTGCCCCATACGAAGCATATATCGGATAACTAGCAACTAGTCTCTTTATGATCGGAAAGTCATGACCTAGCCATACTTCCCCGATGGCTATAGCACTATAGAGTACTAGTTCTGTATCCCTGCGCGATCATCATCTCCATATGACTGAAGTGATACTTGCATCTTGACATCACATCCAATACACTACGATTCTCAATATACTTATAAGAGGCGTACACAGAACCTGTTAAAGCCCCGGACGACCAAAACCAAAGTATACTAATTGTCGCAAGTATTAGCGATGCAAGTCTCAGGTTAAGACCAAATACAGCTACCCTGATTCGGATTCCCATAGACACATAGTCATACTACCAATGGGACTCTGATGGGTCTATCCAGAGCGAAGCTGTTCCCGTACCATCAGAAAACAGAACCTCCTATCACACTTGCATGAGTATCCAATACCCAAATATATGAGAACTATGTCGTTAAGCTTCCATAACTCGCACAAGTGTAATACTAGCCTATTCTGCATTATCGATGTCCAGTCTCGATAATACTATGACTAGGGATATTTAATGATTAAACCTTACGTGGATTAATACTGTCTCATATCTTATTAATCTGGTACTAATCATATGGACTTTTATCGTTTATATATCCAGGTAATCCAATTACAAATGATAAAAGAGCAATTTCCTTTGTCACATAGTTAATTTTGTACAAGAACACCATGTTCTTTACAAAATAGTGATGTTATGGGTCATAATTATCCAACAATCTCCCACTTGGCCTATAGCCAATCACTCAAGTGTCCAACACCTGAACTATGTACGGGTCGCTCAAACTTCTGCTAAGAAATAACTTTCGTCAGCGGATTTGCAAGGTTATCATCTGATGCGATTTATTCGATCATCACATTACCACGATGTATGATCTAATGAATCAGATGACACATTTGAAGCACATACTTGGATCGTTGATGAGACCGCGGTTCCTTAGCCTGTGCTGTAGCCCAGCTCAGCTGCTAACAGAACTACTCCTAATCCAAATAGGAATTTATAGATCCAAAATGCTTCTTTTGCTGCTCAGCTGCAGCAATATTCCGCTTTTATTGTTTAATCGGCAACAGTATCTTGCTTGGAAGATTAAAAGCTCTCTGTTCCGTTATTTAAATTAAATATGTACCCTTATTACGACTTACAGTCCTTTTTAACGGTTTGGAAACTTGCAGCGGTGAACCCAGTCACCTCAAGTTCTCAGTTCCCCATATTCTCAAAAAGCATCCTTAGTTCATCCAAAATACTCAGGGATGTTCTTTACTCAATCCAGTGACCATCACGTACGAACTCTGGGAGAGTGTCAGCAGCTTTCTAGATCTATCTAGTAGATCTTTATTCCTAGAATAATGCATGCTTCTCCCAGGTTTTTCATGGAGAATTTTATGAAAGCCAAGCTTTCACCGATTATAGTATGGGAATGTTATTGCCGAGAAGCAATACATCATCAATATTTAGGACAATGATTTTCAGTGTGCTCCCACTAACCCTCTTATATACACAAGA
This sequence comes from Zanthoxylum bungeanum, assembly GCA_019454045.1. NCBI lineage: Eukaryota > Viridiplantae > Streptophyta > Magnoliopsida > Sapindales > Rutaceae > Zanthoxylum > Zanthoxylum bungeanum. Next base: position 100,035 of record SKCR01044509.1, on the reverse strand, counting down.
ATCATCTTCGTTTTGAATTGAATCATATACCATTATGATTACATCAAAACGATGGTTCTAAGAATTCAATGCTTGCTTCAATCCATAAATGGATCGATTTAACTTGCAAGCCTTGTTTGCATGTTTTAGCATGACAAAACCGTCAGGATGTTGCATACAAACATCCTCCAAAAGGTTTCCGTTAAGGAAAGCGGTTTTGACATCTGGTTGCCATATTTCATAATCGAAATATGCAGCATTAGCAAGCATTATCCGAATGGATTTAATCATGGCAATATGTGAAAAAGTTTCGTCGTAGTCGACACTATGTCGTTGACGATACCCTTTCTGTACAAGCCTAGCTGCGTACATTTGTATGTTGCCATCTATGTCTGTCTTTCTTGAAGACATATTTAGTACCAATAGGCACAATGTCTTCTGGTACATCAACCAGTGTCCAAACTTGGTTGGTATACATGGAATCCATTTCGGACTTCATGGCACTTTGCCATAAAAGGAGTCGATACCTTGTATCATTTTCTCATACGTAGTCGGTCCATCTTCCTCAATAAGATTAATATCCACATGAGGTGAGATCAGAAACCCATACCTCCCAGGTTGTTTTCTGACTCTCTCCGACACACATGATTTTTGTGTATTCGAAGATTGTGGTACAGTTTCATCCCTGATGAACTGTTCATGTTCCGTGAGGGGTCGGTTCCTGGAATAGTATCACTCTGATTTTTATCGAGTTTTACTTTCCTCCCACTTACCACTGCATATATGAATTCCTCTTAGGAAAACTGCATGGAGAGCAAAAAATACATTGTTCTCTTGTGAGTTGTGGAATTGGTTTCCCTAAGATAACCAATTACAAATAAGCACTTATCCAATTTGGGTCCTAGTTTGGTATCATCCAAACATTAAGAGTATGCCCAGCATTCCCAAATCTTCAGGAATGAGAAACCCGATTTCTTTCATATTCATATCTAAGATGAAGTATGTCTAACAGATTTACATAGATGGAAGATATTGTATATAAATAAAAAAGAAAATTCAATCTAAAATAAAAAAAAAATCAGAAAAATCAAAAAAATTATTTCATTGTTTAAAAAAGGTGTGAATTCTGATATAACTTTAGGACAAAAATATTACTCTCTTTTCAACTACACTTGTGACTATTGTGGGCAAAATGAGTTGATTAATATTTTGTTGGCTGTGTATATGGAGAATGGTAAAAAATAATCGGAGAATTTACTTTTTCGGTAATTTAGAAAAAAATAAAATAATTATTGACTTGGATAAGAAGTTTCACCTGTTTAGTCACTAACTTTTTTATTCTCTTTTCTCTTGTCTTTTTGCTTTTATGTGCATTAGTTTCACTATCTTTTCTACTTTTATCAAACGTTTATGGGTATCGTCACTGTCAACCCTCACGAGACTACAACTCGTCCACTAGGGACACCTAGGGGTTTAAAGGCTTGTTGCATACGCTAAATGCAACTGTGATCCCTACGAAAGTGGCTTAGTTTAATTTTAATTGTTTTTTTCTGTTTTGCTCGAGGACTAGAAAAATTTTAGATTTGGGGGTGTGATGAGTGGAAAATATATCAATATTTACCGCTCATTTTACCTAATATTTTGTTTAGTTTCTCGGGTTTGATGAACGTTTTGATGTGTTTTGATATGTTTTGTAGATAAATAAAGTATCGGGACTTAATGGAATCAACTCGGGGCTAAAACGATGAAATCCGGAGTAAAAAATGGTCAAAAACGAAAATTTACTATACGCGTCACGAAGTGCAGTCCGAAATTCCAGTTTTATGCAAGTTTCGTATTTTGGCCATAACGTTTTCATCCAATATCTGATTGAGCCGATTCAAGTTGCAGATTAAAGAAGAGACAAAGATCTACAACTTTGAAGATTTAAATATTTTCGAATTCTGAAGTTTGTAAGACCGAAATTGATGAAAAATCCAGTGTATTTTGTGTACTTACTATAGTCATTTTCAAAATATAAAATAAAATAAATAAAATATAAAAATAAAAATTGTCAAACTTCCACCAAACATGCTTCTATGTTTGGTGCCATGTTTGGTGCCATATTTGATGCCATGTTTGGTGAAGCAATTGGTGGAGCAATTGGTGGAGAAATTGGTGGAAGCTTTTAGAATTTCCTATAAATACCAAGCTTAACTTTGTAAATTTTCCATGCTTTCTTTGGAGGAATTTTTCCATGTAAACCTAAAGGAAAGTGTCTTGTGTATTAGTTTAAGTTTTCTTGTATTTTCTTTTTATCTAATTAATAAAATTTTGTATGTTTTCATTTACAGCATGAGCATGTAATCTTATTCTGCTGGGGTGATATGTAAGACTTTTAATATAATAAATTAGATTAATCTCCCTTATTTTAATTAAAATTTGGATTGATTAGTTTCCGCCTATATTGCCGGTTTAGGTGACAACCTTATTTACCCCCTATATGGCTTGTTTTACATTATTGGACTTAGTTTCTGCCTATATGGTCGGTTTATGTGCTAACCTTGTTACCGCCTATATGGTCGGTTGGACTTTGGACAAATGATATCACCGCCTATATGGTCGGTTTAAATATAATTAATCGGTAAATATTGACAATAAAGGAGATTTCTAATTTTGAAATATTAAAAGTGGATCCTCTAACCCCAACAATTTCTTTTATTATACTTTTACATTTTTAATTTCCAGCATTTACTTTATGTCTTTTATTTTATTTAAGCTTTTATTAGCCTTAGATATGTGTCGTAACTAAGTCCGCTATCTGGGGTTGTGATGAATTCCAATATCATCAGGTTATAAGCAGGTATTTTATAGTTTGGGTAATATAAAGGTTTACTTATTAAGTCTTAAGCTTAATGCATCTTGTTAACTGGTGACTAATAAGATTGATCTGGTAAACTTAAAATAAACTTGACAAAAGAATTTTAGGTTTCAGCCTTAGACTTAATAGCCCACGATCTTCGAGGATAGATAACCCTTTAATAGATTTCCTTACAGGATAGACATATACCTGTCAGGCGAGGGTAGCCACAATTGGAACTTAATCTTAATGAGTCCATGTAATTTGATTGACATAAACATATGGTTTAATTGGGTTACACTGGGTATGTGTAGTTGACCATCGACAGAGGCTTTTGCATAGTTTCGTGTTCCAGGTTAGTAAACCAATATATTACATAAACATAAAATAACCACTTCATTTTTTAAAAGATATTGGAAGGATTCACAACCCTGGATAGTTTATTAATATTGAATTTTCTTTAATATATTTTTGCGCAATTTTATTTACTTGTTCTAAGTTTAAAGTCACCACCCAATCAAACAATCAATCCATTAGATACTTGTAATAATTTGGCTTCATAAACTAATAGCTTAGGTTTTAAGTCCTCGTGGGATCGATACTTTTTATACTACTTGAACGATATGTGCGCTTGCATTATATGCGTGTGATTAAGCACCGGTCAGATGCAAATACCCAGTGTAACCCAATTAAATCATATGTGTATGCCAATCAAATTACCTGGATTCATTAAGACTAAGTTCCAATTGTGGTTACCCCCGCCCGACAGGTATATGTCTATCCTGTAAGGAAATATATTAAAGGGTTATCTATCCTCAAGGAAGATCGTGAGATATTAAGTCTAGGGTCTTAAACCTAAAATTCCTTCGTCAAGTTTATTTTAAGTTTACCCGATCAATCTTATTAGTGAAAGATCCATCCTAGTGCCACTCAACACTCGACCATAGGGGATAAACTCCGACCTCATGATAATAAATAAAACAAGGCCTCAGTGGGACTCAACCCGACCCCGAGCCATAATAAATACTTGGTCACAAGGGAATGTTCTATCCTAGTGTCACTCAACACTCGTCCATGGGGGATAAACTCCAACCCCATGCCAATAAATAAAACAAGGCCTCGGTGGGACTCAACCTGACCCCGAGCCATAATAAATACTTGTTTACAAGGGAATGTTCTGTCCTAGTGCCACTCAACACTAGGCCATAGGGGATAAGCTTCGACCCCATGCCAATAAATAAAACAAGGCCTCAGTGGTACTCAACCTGACCCCGAGCCATAAAAAATACTTGGTCACAAGGGAATGTTCCGTCCTTGTGCCATCGACGTCGTAATGGGACCTTAGTGGGATGTAATCCAGACCCGAGCCGATGTAATTATTGGAAAATTATGACCCATAGCATCACTATTTGTACAGATCATGGTGTTGTTGTACAAATTAACTATGTGACAAAGGAGATTGCACTCTTATCATTTGTGATTACATCACCTAGATATATAACTGATAGGAGGTCCCTATGATTTGTTCCTGGACTGAGAATGATATGAGACAGTATCAGTCCACGAAGGATAAATCATTAAATATCCCTAGTCAGAGTATTATCGAGATTGGACATCGATAAATACGTAAAAGACTAGTATTGCACTTGTGCGTGTTGTGAGGGCACAACGGCATAGTTCTCATATATTTAGGTATAGGATACTCATGCAAGTGTAATAGGAGGTTGTGTTTTACCGATGGTACGAGAAACAGCTTCGCTCTGGATAGACCCCCTCAGAATTCCATTGGTAGTATGACTATGTGTCTATGGAAGTCCGAAATCAGGGTAGGTGTATTTGGTCTTAACCTGAGACTTGCACCGCTAATACTTGCGACAATCAATATACTTTGGTTGCGGTCGTCCAGGGCTTTAACAGGTTCTATGTACGCCAATGTTGGGTATATTGAGAATCGTAGTGTGTTGGGTGTGATGTCAAGACGGAAGTGTCACTCCAGTCATATGGAGATGATGGTCACGTAGGATACGTGACTGGTTCTCTTAAATGCTGCAGCTATCGGGATAAAATGACAATGTCATGTTTATTCGATTATAGAGACTAGTTACCAGACATCCGACATGTGCTTCGTATGGGGCATACATAATTCCAGCCCCAGACCTAGCACGTGATCATTCGATACTGGACAGAAATATGCAACACTACGTATACTACGCCTGATATAGATCCTTTATTATTGTAAGGATATTTCCGAAGAATTGGGTAGGCATGGCGCTTTGCTAGAGGCCAACCTTGTCTTGTAAATCGGTAAAACGTAGTACTTGGTACTTACGTGTTCGGATAGTCCGACGACCGAATTTACTGCCAACATATCCGGGGATCTCATGGGTCGCTTCCCAAAGATTCACCGATGACATATGACTCGCACTCTATATTAATCTGGGATTAATTAGAAGAGAGAGAAAATTAATCTGGGATTAATTGCGGAGATATTTTATCTGGGATAAAATATCATTTAAAGAGAGATAACGATTAATTTGGAATTAATTGATAAATTAATATATTCGATATATTAAACGAGATTAGATTTCGACGCAGAATTAAAATTAGATTTTAATTCGGGCGAACGAAGTAATTTAGAATTAATTCATTAGCGACGTGAATAGTAATTATGCTAGGCATGATTATTTAATTAAATTAGATTTAATTACGACGCAACGGAAAATTCATTAATTTGGAATTAGCGAACCCGAGCCCGAGATTATTTGCGAGCGCATTCGCATTTCGAATTCGAGTGCGGCACACAAATCAAATCAAGCGTCAAATCGCTAGTCGCATCTAGCGTCACATCATTCGTCAATCAAGTGATGGATGTCTTTCACTTTGAGTGATTGACGCCAGTCACTATTCATGAGTGATGTGAGTTGATGGATGTGGTGGTTGGCATTAATGCTTGACTTTTGGAAAGAGAAAATTAGTAATTGAATTTTGGAAATTCAAAATTGGTATTAGATACACAATTTCTTTAACCAAAGGATAACTCTCTCTTCTCTCTTTCTCTCCTCTCTCACGCCCTTGGTGGCTAAATTCTTCACTGGTTTTCTGAGAAATTCCGAGCAAGAAGGGAAGCAAGAGTGGGATTTTGTGGCAAAATCACAAGTGTTAGCACACTTACGAGACATGCGAAGTTGACAGGGAAGTCCACCCATGAGCCGGGAACCATTCGACGAAGCTTGGAGCTTGACGAAGGACCACTATTGACGCCAAAACAGTGAGCTTGGAGCAGTCCACTGCCGCAGTTCACAGTGAGCAGTTTTCAATTTTTGTTCGTCGCGCGTCGCTTAACCGATCGATGTGAGTATTCCACAACTTCATTGATTAGTATTCACACATATTTCATGCTTGTTTATGATCTTGGGACCTTAATAGAAACCAACAATGGCATCTAGAGCAACGTTCAAGCATGAAAAAGTTTAGGGCTTAAAATTTGGGTAAAATGATTTTGAGCATGATTTGAATAAATTGGATGTTTGAGTATGCTTAATACATGTTTAATTGACGATTGATTGGATCAATTTTATTAAATGTGGTTTGGAATAATTTTCCCATAATTTCATGGCTTGGCCGAAAGTTATGCCCTATTTTGATGTCTTGGAATTTTGATTTGTTGATTCATTGGATGAGTTAGAATCATATTGGGATTGTTGATTTGAAAATTAATTGGATTGAATTTTTGAATTGGACAAAGACCCTAATTGCCGAGACCTTGATGAGCATGTATTGGGTTTGATTTTTGTTAAATTGTGTTGGACATGATTTAATGATGAAGAGCATGATTAATTAGGCTAATTGGTGTTTTGGAAATGTTAATTGGTTAATTAATTGTGTTATACACTTTAGTTTAATTAAACATTAAATTTTGAATTTATGTGTTTGGTTAAATGGGCTTAAAATTGGATTTGGGCCTTTAAAGTTGTTAATGGGCTTATTGAGCTTTGTTGTACAAAGTTGGGTTTAGGCAAAATTGGTTGGATCCAATTAGGCCCAAAACTGCATCCATAAAGCCCAAATGCGACTTAATGGACCTTTAAAGTTTAATTGGGCCTTCGGTTTGACCCGAGTTGACCAAAAGTCCACGCCTCAAGAAATTAATTAAAAGCCCATTGGACTTTAATTGAATTGACGTTAGACGTTAATCAGGATTTGAGACCCGTGGCGATTAAATTTGGAATTTAAGTCGTAAAGGTTCGTAATTAAAGTGTAGTATTTAATTTGGAATTAAATAGCGAATTAGAATTGAATGCATATTAAATTGGATTTAATGATGTAGTTTAATTTAATTCGAGAATTCGTACTTTGAGTACTTATTCGCAAAATGAGTTTGAATCGCACAAAATCAAATCGTTGTTTGAACATTGGATGATCACTAATTATCAGATTAATTAATTTGATTAGATTGATTGATAACATGTTTGTGTGAATACATGGTTGCGATGCATGAATAATGTATATCGGATGGATATTAGATGGGTGGGATAATTTTAGAAATTGTTGTAATAAATTTTATTTATTAAATTGGACCTGCGTGTCCAGCCTTATTACCTCTCAATTCTTTGTATTCTCTTATCACCTATTCCCCTCAATGTAAATGAGGTTTCTTTAGAAGTGTAGTGTAACGGGTAGAAGTAAATACATGTGCCAGCGGGAGAGAGAAAGGAAGAGATTTGATATAGGATCAATGTGTAAAGTATCCATCCGCATATCATTATTATTTTACATACGCGCTTTATTATGTGTTTAGAATGCATGTTTAAGGGTGTATGATGATGAGACCTTAACAAAGATAATAAATTGGTTGCCAATTTGCACTCGAAAAACCCTCGTAAAATATTAAGCGTCTTTCCTTCCATTGAGTGATTCTCACTCAAGATCCGAGACTGGCATTGGCTTGTTGGCCAAAGTCAAGGCCTTTGTCCGTCGAGGATGTGTTTGAATCACGAGAGTTTTGTTCCATATTGGTGTCATGTCCAAGTTGTGGTTTGTTGGCCAAAGTCAAGACAACTTCTTGTCCATCGACATTAATTACGAAGCTTTCCATGGTCAATGGGTCGCGCTTAACTGGGATCACTAAGTTTGTTGTGCCAAAGCCAAGGCTTAGTTGATTCAAAGTAAAAAGGTTAGGTAATACATTGGATGTATTGGTATATATAAGATATATGTTTCGGACTTGGATGTCCCCCTACCGGATCTAGGAATTGGATTGGATCCAATCGATCTTAGAGATCTACCTAGTTAATTATCATACAATTTGTTGGCCAAAGTCAAGATTGTGTGATATTTAACGGGATCCTAGCCCACTAGGAAACACAGTTTCCCGAGTACTCGACAGAGGGTTAGAGGCTCGCCGAAAAATAGTGGGAGGCAAGAATTGAATTTGCAATATTCGTTTAATTACTTGCCATACGCGCTCAAAACAAATATCAATTCGTCAAACAAAATAAATGTTAGTTGGACTAATATTTAAATTGTTGTTTTAATTAACAGTTGGACTGTATTCAAACTATTTCAATTTATAGTTGATTTTATAATTGGATTATAGTAATCAATATAATTGAATTTAACAAATTAAAATTATAGTTGATTAAATAGTTGGACTATTGTAATCATTATAATAAATAGTACCTAAATCGTTGATTAAGTAGTTGGACTATTAGAATCAAGATGTAATTGAAAGATTGACATTTAAAATATAATCCTAGGGAAAAATGTATTTAAATGGTTTAATTTTCAAAATTGGGAAAATTTCAGGATGGTCCTGGAAAAATAATAAGTTACTTTATTTGATAAAATAACATATTATGCCTAAGCCCGGAGTTAAGCAAATAGTAGAGCATAATCTTTGGAAGATTAATGTGATGATAACTTTAGTGCTTAATCCATTATACTTACCGCAATAGAATCCTTAATTTCTTAATCAGAACTAAGGATTAGATCCTTAAAGTATGATAATGAACTTGAAGGATCTTCTTGGATCTATATTTAGATTTTAGAAGTACTAAATTGCAATAAATAACTCTTGGAGAGTTAATGACTATTCTCAAGGAGATAAAGTCAAAGTTTGCAATTAGGCAAGTAGCGCAAGGCGCACCTTACTTCGATATTCTAGAAGGCCAAGGCTTGGCCAAAGGCTTCTGGAGTGTTGAAACTGGCAAAGGAAAAATCATTATAATCTTCTGCGAAGATAAAGGACATATCCCAAAATGTCTGCCTAAATTGTGGCAAACGGGATCGCGGAAGCGTGACTGCCGTTTGGACAAAGCAGACATGAAGGAATTGAAAAATGAGCAAGGCTCTGACTTCAAATATGTTTGTCAAGATTATGTTCACTACTAGTATTAAAATTGGATTTTAAATACTTAGTGTGATATATATATATATATATATATATATATTGATGTTCAGAATCTGCTATGAGCAGGATAATGACATCAATTGAGATTCATCTGCGAATTAGAAACGGGACGAAAGTCGCTGTTTTAACCGTAGATACCTAACTTTAGGAACTACCCTCTGGTGTGTACTTAAATTAGGGAACTGTTATAATGTAACTAGTTTGACTAGAAACATTATCTCTATATCAGTGTTTAACCCGTTGCGGGTAAACCTTTATATTTTAGAACACTAAAATGTTTCATTATATAAAGATGATATTGAGATAAACACATTAGATGTGAATAACAAAATTTATATTTTGAATATAAATAAGTCTCAAATATATAACATGACAAACAAATAGCTCAAACTGATTTGATCAAAAGAAACATATTGTGGCATTGTTGTCTGGGACACAATTAAACAAGACTCGTATATCCACACTTTTGAAGAGTGGTTACTCAGACTAATTTGATTCTAATCAAATAAAGTCTATGAATCTAGTTTCTTAGGCAAAGTGCCTAAAATAATATTTACTTGGTAAAAGTGTAAATGCCACCGATCTGTTAGCCCTAGTTCATAGTGAAGCAAGTGGGCCCATGTCTAGCTATGCTAGAAGTGGATATTAATATTTCGTGACCTATACGGATATGGCATCGCGTTATGGTTATGTGTTTCTTTTGAAGAACACAAATCGGAAACTTTTAAAGTTTCGACACAAAATAGACAAACAGATCAGCTAAAGTATTAAACTGTCACGGTAAGACCGTAATGGAAAATACTTGAGCAATAAATTTCTAATATACTTGAAAGAGTATAGTATTCTTTCAATGAGGACTCCTTCCGGAACACGTTAATTTGACGGTGTGTCTGTACTGAGTAACCGAATTTTGTTGGACATGATAAGGTTAATCATGAGTCGCTCTGAGCTACCATTTCCTTCAACGGATAACCATTAACAGTGCAAGAACTTATTTAGAATAAGGTTCCATTAAAATTTGTTTGACAGATTTCATATTAGATATGAACGGGAAAGAAACCGGGTTTCTCATTCCTGATAATTTAGGTATGGTAGACATGTATTTGGATGATACCAAACTAGAACCCAAATTGGATAAGTGCCAATTGTAGGTTATCCTAGGGAAACCATAAGTATTGTACTTATACATCTCACCAGAGAACAATTAGATTGTTGCTTACCATGCGGTTTTCCTAAGAGGAATACCGATATGCAGTGGTAAGTGGGAGGATAGTATAACTCGATAAAAATCAGAGTGATACTGTTCCAAGCACCGAATCTTAATGGAACACAAATAGTTCATCAATGATGAAACTATACTATTAATCTTCGAATACACAAGAACCGCGTAAGTCGGAGAGAGTCAGAAAACAACCTGGGGTATGGGTTTCTGATCTCACCTCATAAAGATGTCTATCTTATTGAGGTATACCAACTGACTACGTATGAGGAAGCGATACAAGGTATCGACTCCCTATTATGGCAAAGTGCCATATAATCCGAAATAGATTCCATGTATATCAACAAGTTTAGATACTAGTTGATGTACCGCAAGGCAATGTGCCTATTTGTACTTTATAAGTCTTCAAGGAAGACATACATGGATGGCAACATACAAACGTATAAAGCTAGGCTTTTAATGGAAAGGTATCGTTATCAACATTATGTTGATTACGATTCAACCTTTTACCTGTTGCCACGGTAAATCCATTTGGATAATGCAAGCATTAGGTTCTTGGAATTTTCGTTTTGATGTGATCATAATGGTTTATGATTTAATTCAAAACGAAATGATTCTTGTGTATATAAGAGGGTTAGTGGGAGCGCACTGACAATGGCTGTCCTATACAATAATGATAATATATGTCATTTCTTGGAAATGATATTCCCATAAAACAATCGGTGAAAGCTTGGCTTTCGAGAAAACTCTCCGAGAAATCGTACATTGAAAAATGTACGTTACCTGATGTCTTATACACTTTGAGCATATGGATTCACAAACAGGCCAATCCAAGTGATAGTCACTGGATTGATGTTAAGAACATCCGTTAGTTTCTTAGAGAACTAATGATACATTCTTAGACTATGGAGATGGAGAACTTGAAGTGACTGGGATCACTGTTGCAAGTTTCCTAAACCGATAAAATGACTATAAGTCACAAACGGTACTACAAAGTTTGAATAACGGTACAGTGAGCTTGAAATATTCCAAGCAAGTTACTGTTACCGAATAAACAACAAATGCGGGTTATTGCTGCAGCTGAGGCGGCAATAGAAGCCTTCTAGGTCGATAAACAAATCTAATTAGATTAGATATAGTTCTGTTAGCAACTGAGCTAGGCGTCAGCACAGGCTAAAGAATTAATGGTCTCATCAACGATCCAGATATATACTTCGATATTCATCTGATTTGTTCGGATCATACATCGTGGCGATGTGATGATCGTATAAATCGCATCAGACGATAATCATGCAAATCCGCTGACAAAAGCCTTTTCTCAGCAATTTGAGCCAACCGTACATAGTTCGGGTGTAAGACACTCGAGTGACTGGCTATAGGCCAAGTGGGAGATTGTTGGACAATTATGACCCATAGCGTCACTATTTGTACAGATCATGGTGTTGTTGTACAAATTAACTATGTGACAAAGGAGATTGCACTCTTATCATTTGTGATTAGATCACTTAGATATATAAATGATAGGAGGTCCCTATGATTTGTTCCTGGACTGAGAATGATATGAGACAGTATCAGTCCACGAAGGATAAATCATTAAATATCCATAGTCAGAGTATTATCGAGATTGGACATCGATAAATACGTAAAAGACTAGTATTGCACTTGTGCGCGTTGTGAGGGCACAACAGCATAGTTCTCATATATTTAGGTATAGGATACTCATGCAAGTGTAATAGGAGGTTGTGTTTTACCGATGGTACGGGAAACAGCTTCGCTCTGGATACACCCCCTCGGAATTCCATTGGTAGTATGACTATGTGTCTATGGAAGTCCGAAATCAGGGTAGGTGTATTTGGTCTTAACCTGAGACTTGCACCGCTAATACTTGCAACAATCAATATACTTTGGTTGCGGTCGTCCAGGGCTTTAACATGTTATGTGTACGCCAATGCTGGGTATATTGAGAATCGTAGTGTGTTGGGTGTGATGTCAAGATGGAAGTGTCACTCCAGTCATATGGAGATGATGGTCACGTAGGATACGTGACTGGTTCTCTTAAATGCTGCAGCTATCGGGATAAAATGACAAGGTCATGTTTATCCGATTATAGAGACTAGTTACCAGACATCCGACATGTGCTTCGTACGGGGCAGACACCATTCCAGCCCCAGGCCTAGCACGTGATCATTCGATACTGGACAGAAATACGCAATACTACGTATACTACGCCTGATATAGATCCTTTATTCCTGTAAGGATATTTCCGGAGAATTGGGTAGGCATGGCGCTTTGCTAGAGGCCAACCTTGTCTTGTAAATCGGTAAAACGTAGTACTTGGTACTTACGTGTTCGGATAGTCTGACGACCGAATTTACTGCCAACATATCCGAGGATCTCATGGGTCGCTTCCCAAAGATTCACCGATGACGTATGACTCGCACTCTATATTAATTTGGGATTAATTAGAAGAGAGAGAAAATTAATCTGGGATTAATTGCGGAGATATTTTATCTGGGATAAAATATCATTTAAAGAGAGATAACGATTAATTTGGAATTAATCGATAAATTAATATATTCGATAATTAAACGAGATTAGATTTCGACGCAGAATTAAAATTAGATTTTAATTCGGGCGAACGAATTAATTTAGAATTAATTCATTAGCGACGTGAATAGTAATTATGCTAGGCATGATTATTTAATTAAATTAGATTTAATTACGACGCAACGGAAAATTCAATGATTTGGAATTAGCGAACCCGAGCCCGAGATTATTTGCGAGCGCATTCGCATTTCGAATTCGAGTGCAACACATAAATCAAATCAAGCGTCTAATCGCTAGTCGCATCTAGCGTCACATCATTCGTCAATCAAGTGATGGATGTCTTTCACTTTGAGTGATTGACGCCAGTCACTATTCATGAGTGATGTGAGTTGATGGATGTGGTGGTTGGCATTAATGCTTGACTTTTGGAAAGAGAAAATTAGTAATTGAATTTTGGAAATTCAAAATTGGTATTAGATACACAATTTTCTTTAACCAAAAGATAACTCTCCCTTCTCTCTTTCTCTCCTCTCTCTCACGCCCTTGGTGGCTAAATTCTTCACTGGTTTTCTGGGAAATGCCGAGCAAGAAGGGAAGCAAGAGTGGGATTTTGTGGCAAAATCACAAGTGCTAGCACACTTACGAGACATGCGAAGGTGATAGGGAAGTCCACCCATGAGCCGGGAACCATTCGACGAAGCTTGGAGCTTGACGAAAGACCACCATTGACGCCAAAATAGTGAGCTTGGTGCAGTCCACTGCCGCAGTTCACAGTGAGCAGTTTTCAGTTTTTGTTCATCGCGCGTCGCTGAACCGATCGATGTGAGTATTCCGCAACTTCGTTGATTAATATTCACACATATTTCATGCTTGTTTATGATCTTGGGACCGTAATAGAAACCAACAGTAATAACCTGGACACAAGGGAAAGATCCGTCCTTGTGCCACTCAACACTTAGTCATATGGGAGAAACTCCGTGTTAGTGTTCCTAGAATATGCCAAGGATCTAATAAGCAAGAAAAGGTGTTCATAAATTCATTATAAGTTTCGGAATTACTTACATTGAATGTATTTGAGCTTTTAAAATTTTTGAGAAGAAAATCTCCAAGATCCTTCCTTTGTGTTGATTCTAAGCTTTGAGTTGTGAATGAAGATCTCCAAGATCCAACATTTGTGTTGATTCCAAGCTTTGAGTTGTTTCCCTATCACCTTTGTTGATTCCTTGAAGTGCTAGCTAACTTGATTTTGCCACAAAATCAAAGAGAGAAGATGAAGAAGCTCACGCCCAAAGCCTTGTGTGCTAGGGTTTGTGTTTGTGAGATGTGTTTCCAAATGAGAGAGAGAGATGCCTTTTGGTAAAAACCAATTTACCCTTTTCACCTAAACAAGGTGGTTGGGTAAATGGTTTCACCAAAACCATTCCACGGTGGTTGGAAAGTGGATGGTTTGGCATAAATGCCAACTACCCTCCCAACTACGACATGTGAAGTGGGCCCCACATTTGAATTCAAAATTCAAATGTCTCTACGAACATTTACCACGGTTCGGATCCGTTTAATCCGATTAAACGAACTTTCTTTGCTAAATAATTAAATCTAATTTAATTAAATAACGATGCCTCGCAAATATATTACGAACGTCGTTTACGAATTAATTCTAAATTTATTCGTTCGTTCGTATTAAAGACTGACTTTAATTTCGTAATGAAATCCAATTCATATTAAATTATCCGATATATTAATTTTAGCCCATACGAATAAATTAAATAGAAAAATCAAATTTAACTATTAAATTTATTTTACCGATTAATTCCAAATTAATCGCGTTCTCTCTCTTCCGAACATATTTAATCCCAGATTAAATAAAGCTTCAATTAATCCCAGATTAATTTTATCTCTCTTAATTAATCCCAGATTAATTCTAATCGAGTCAACTGTCATCGGTGAATCTTTGGGAAGCGACCCAAGAGATCTCTGGATATGTTGGCAGTAAATCCGGTTATCGGACTATCCGATAAAGTGAGTACCTCGTACCTCGTGCTTACCGATTTACAAGACATGGTTGGCTTCTAGCAAAGCACAGTGCCTACCCAATTCTCCAGACATATTCTTACTGGAATATATAATCTATGTCAGGCGTAGTATACGTAGTATTGCGTATAGCGATCCAGTATCAGATGTCACGTGCAAGGCCTGGGGCTGGAATAATGTATGCCCCGTACGAAGCACATATCGGATATCAAGGAACTAGTCTCTTTGAATCGGATAATCATGACCTTGTCATATTATCCCGATGGTTGCAACACAATAGAGAACTAGTTCTGAATCCATACGTGATAATCATCTCCATATGTCTGAAGTGATACTTCCGTCTTGACATCACATCCAATACAGTACGATTCTCAATAAACCCAATAGAGGCGTACAAAGAATATGTTAAAGCCCTGGACGACCAAAACCAAAGTTTACTGATTGTCGCAAGTACTAGCGATGCAAGTCTCAAGTTAAGACCAAATATACCTACCCTGAAGCGGACTCCCATAGACACATATACATACTACCAATGGGATTCCGCGGGGTCTATCCAGAGCGAAGCTGTTTTCCGTACCATCGGTAAAACACAACCTCATATCGCACTTGCATAAGTATCCAAAACTTAAATAAATGAGAACTATGCCGTTATGCCTTCATAACGCGAACAAGTGCAATACTAGTCTATTCCGCATTATCCATGTCCAATCTCGATAATACTACGACTATGGATATTTAATGATTAAACCTTTATGGATTGATACTGTCTCATATCATCTCAATCCGGAACTAATCATAAGGACTTTTACCATTTATATATCAAAGTAAGTAAATTACAAAACGGTAAAAGGCAATTTCATTACAACATAGTTAATTTTGTACAAAAACACAATGTCTTTTACAAAAAGTGACGCTATGGTCATAATTGTCTAACAATCTCCCACTTGGCCTATAGCCAGTCACTAAAGCATCTAATACCTGAACTATGTATATGTCTCTCAAACTTTTGTTGTGAAATAGCTTTCGTCAGCGGATCTGCAATGTTGTCATCTAATGCGACCTTCTCGATCTTCACATCGCCACGATGTATGATCTCACGAATCAGATGGAAACATCAAAGAACATGCTTGGATCGTTGATGAGACTGCGGTTCCTTAGCCTGTGCTATAGCTCCGTTATTGTCACAATACAATGGAACGGGCTCAGCTGCTAACGGGACTACTCCTAATCCAATTAGGAATTTACGGATCCAAACTGCCTCTTTTACTGCTTCAGCTGCAGCAATATACTCCGCTTCTGTTGTTGAATAGGCAACAGTCTCTTGCTTGGAAGATTTCCAGTTTACTGCTCAGTTGTTCAAACAAAATATGTACTCGGATTGTGACTTAGAGTCGTCTTTATCGGTTTGGAAACTTGCATCGGTATACCCAGTTACCTTAAGTTCTCCATCTCCATAAACTAAGAAAGCATCTTTAGTTCGTCTAAGATACTTAAGGATGTTCTTAACCGCCATCCAGTGACCATCACCTGGATCGGCCTGATAGCGACTACACATGCTCAAAGCATACGAGACATCAGGTCGTGTACATATCATGGCATACATGATCGATCTGACTGCCGAGGTGAACGATATCCGACTCATGCTGTTTCTCTCATCTTGAGTTTTAGGACACATGTCCTTAGATAGAGTGATGTCATGTGACACTGGTAACAATCCCCTCTTGGACTGATCCATGTTGAATCTTTTCAACACTTTGCCAATGTACGTGCTCTAGGAGAGTCCAAGTAGCTTTCTAGATCAATCCCGGTAGATCTTTATTCCTAGAATATAGGCTGTTTCTCCCAGATCTTTCATGGAGAATTTTAATGAAAGCCAAGCTTTCACCGATGTTAACATGGGAATGTCATTGCCCATAAGCAATACATCATCAATATAAAGGATAATAAAAGTCAGTGCTCTCCCACTAACCTTCTTATATACACAAGGATCATCTTCGTTTTGAATGAAATCATATTCTTTTATGATCTCATCAAAACGTTGGTTCCATGACCGCGATGTTTGCTTCAGTCCATAAATGGACCGATTTAACTTACAAACCTTGTTTGTAAGTCTAGGCACGATAAAACCGTCAGGCTGTTGCATATAAACATCCTCCAAAAAGTTTTCGTTAAGGAAAGCGGTTTTAATGTCCATCTGCCATATCTCGTAATCGAAATATGCAGCAATAGCAAGCATTATCCGAATGGATTTCATCATGGAAACGGGTGAGAAAGTTTCATCATAATCGACACCATGTCGTTGACGATACCCCTTCGCTACAAGCCTAACTTTGTACGTTGTACGTTGCCATCCATGTCGGTCTTGTTCTTGAAGACCCATTTGCATCCAATAGGCTTTACGCCTTCTGGTGCATCAACCGGTGTCCAAACCTGATTGGTGTACATGGAATCCATTTCGGACTTCATGGCCTCTTGCCATAAAGCGGAATCGATATCTTGTATCGCTTCCTCATACGTAGCCGGTTTGTTATCCTCAATGAGATTAATATCTACATGAGGTGAGATCAGAAACCCATACCTCTCAGGTTGTTTCCTGACTCTCTCCGACCTTTGCGGTCCTTGTGTAATAGAAGATTATGGTACAGTCTCATCCCGGATGGACTGTTCTTGTTCCGTTGAGGATTTTATGCCAGAAACAGTATCACTCCAAATTTCATCGAGTTCTACCTTCCTCCCACTAACCACTGCATTTAGGAATTCCTTCTCAAGGAAAACTGCATGTAGAGCAACAAATACTTTGTTCTCTCGTGGGTGATAGAAGTAATATCCTTTGGTTTCCCTAGGATATCCTACGAAAAGGAATTTATCTGATTTGGGCTCAAGTTTGGTACCTTCCAAATGTTTGACGTATGCCCAACATCCCCAAATCTTCAGGAATGAGAAACCCAGTTTCTTTTCTGTCCATATCTCATACGGAGTCTGTTATACAGACTTTGACGGAACCTTATTCAAAATAAGAATTGCACTGTTTAATGCATATCCCCAGAAGGAAATAGGTAGCTCAGTGCGACTCATCATATACCTTACCATATCCAACAAAGTTCGGTTTCTCCGTTCGGATACACCGTTTAATTGGGGTGTTCCAGGAGGAGTCCACTGTGAAAGAATACCATATTCTTTCAAGTAATCTAGAAACTCATTGCTCAATTATTCGCCACCACGGTCCGACCATAATGTCTTTATACTATTGCCTGTCTGTTTTTCAACTTCGTGTCGAAACTCTTGAATTTCTCAAAAGTTTCCGACTTGTGTCTCATAAGATACATATAACCATAACGCGATGTATCATCCGTAAAGGTTACGAAGTATTCGTATCCACCTCTAGCTTGGCTAGACATGGGCCCACATACGTCACTATGAAACAGGGCTAACAGTTTGGTGGCGCGTTCACCCTTACCTCTAAAAGGTGATTTAGGCATTTTGCCCAATAAGTAAGATTCATAGACGTTATATGAATTTGGATCAAATCCGTCCAAGTACCCACTCTTCAAAAGTGTGGATATGCGAGTCTTGTTTATGTGTCCCAGACGACAATGCCACATATAAGTTTCATCTTTGTTACTCGTTTTGAGCCTTTTGTTTGTTACATTATATGTTTGAGATTGATTTATATTCAAAATATAAAGACCATTATTAGCATCAGCAGAACATGTCTCAAAATCATCTTTATAAACAAAACACCCAGTGTTTTGGAATACAAAAGTGTACCGGCATTGGGTCAAACAAGATACAGAGATAATATTCCTAGTCAAACTAGGTACATATAACAATCTGAAAGTTTAAGTACATGCCACGAAGGCAGTTCTAAAACAAAAGTGCCAACGGCCAAAACGGCGACTGGTGCCCCATTTCCGACGCGTAGATCAATCTCCCCTGAGGTCAGTCTCCTGCTAATCTGCAGATCCTGCACATCACTACATATGTGAGTACCACAACCAGAATCAAAAATCCAATTTTTAAAACTAGATGTAGTCATGTTTATTTCAATAAAAAACATACCTGAAGCCAGTGCCTTGCCCGCTTAATCTCCTTCTGGAGCGCCTTGTACTCGCGGCAGTCACGCTTCCAGTGACCCCGCTTGCCGCACTGGAGGCAAACATCCTGAGATTTGTCCTTAGGCTTCCCAGAAGCCTTTGACGATTTGGCCTTGCCCTTTCTTTTATGCTTCTTCTTCTTCACACCTCCAGTCGCCTTGGGCTCAGCCCTTGGTGTCTGAGATGTCGAAGCAAAGTGCGCCTCGCGCTTGTTGCCCTTAAACAGCTCTTTCTCGGCTTCCTTGAGAATTGACAATAAGTCTCCAAGAGTATCACCAGTGTTCATCAAATTATAGTTTATGATGAACTGTCTCCAAGTGTCGGGGAGAGATTGCAAGACCATATCTATGCTAATCTCAGCCTCAAAGACTATCCCCATCTCAACCAGCTCATCTATGTCAGCAATCATCTGTGCCACATGGGACTCAACAGACATGCCTTCTGACATACGTGAAAGGAAGAGTTTATTTACTAACTCATATCTCTGCGACCTTCGGTTAGATCGGTGAAGATCGTGCAACCTCGCCAACATGTTGTAGGGATCCAAGTCCTTGTTCTGTCGATGGAAATGCTGAGTCATGGAAGCAAGCATAATAGACTGAGCAGTATCGCAATCATTGCTGTGAGTCTTCCAAAGCTCCAGCTCAATTAACTGATCAGGTTTGGGCTTAGGCCCAAGAGGTGTCTGTATGGTGTATAGCAGCCTCTCGGCTCCAAGGACTATCCTTAGATTCATTTCCCAATCGGCAAAGTTCGTGCCCTTGAAGAAATTTTCGCCCATGATAATATCTCAGACATTTCCCTTTCCAGTCATCTTGACTACGATAGTCCAACTATCTAGTCAACGATATTTGGGTACAGTCTAACTGTTACAAGAAAAATAACATTGTATTAGTCCAACTAGTAAAATAATTTTGACGAAATATTTTGAAAGCGCGTAAAGCTAAGTATCTGAATGAAATTGCAAATTCAATACTAGCCTCCCACTATTTTTCGGCGAGTCTCTAACCCTCTGTCGAGTACTCGGGAAACCCAGTTTCCTAGTGGGCTAGGATCCCGTTAAATAACACACAACTTTGACTTTGGCCAATAAGCTGTATGATATTTAACTAGGTAGATCTCGAAGATCAATTGGATCTCATCCAATTCCTAGATCCGGTAGGTGGACATCCAAGTCCGAAACATATATACAATATATATGCCAATATATCCAATATATTTTCCTAACCTTTTCCTCTGAATCAACTAAGCCTTGGCTTTGGCACAACAAGCTTAATGATTCCAGTTAAGCGGGACCCATTGACATGGAAAGCTTCGTAATCAATGTCGATGGACAAGAAGTGATCTTGACTTTGGCCAACAAATCACGACTTGGACAAGACACCGATATGGAACAAAACTCTCATGATTCAAACACATCCGCAATTGACAAAGGTCTTGACTTTGGCCAACAAACCAATGCCAACTTTGGATCTTGAGTAAGAATCACTCAACGGAAGGAAAAACGCTTAATATGTTTTAAGGGTTTTTCGCGTTCAAATTGGCAACCAATTTATTATCTTTGATTAGGTCTCATCATACACCCTTAAGCATGCATTCTAAAAATATAATAAGGCGCGATAAATAAATTAATAATGATATTCGGATGGATATGTCACAAATTGTTCCTAGAACAAATCACTCCATTTCCTCTCCCCGGCTAGAACTATTCTAACTTCTACCCAATAACATAATACAATAAAGAAACCTCATTTACATTGAGGGGAATTGGTGAGAAGAGAAATACAAAGAATAAGGAGATAAAAGGCTGGACACGCATGTCCAATTTAATAAATTCTAAATTTATTACAATTTCCAAAATTCCCCCGTCCTTCTAATATCCATCTGATACACATTATTCATACAACACATTCATGTATTCATACAAATCATGTTATTCAATCAATCTAATCCAATTAATTAATCTTTGAATTAATGATCATCCAATGTTCAAACAACGATTTGATTTGCGCGAGTCAAACTCATTTAAGAATAAATACTCAAAGTAAGTATATGAGTCAAACTCATTTAAGAATAAATACTCAAAGTAAGTATTCTTGAATTATATTGAACTACAACTTTAAATCCAATTTATTTGTATTCAATACTAATTCCAATTTAATTCCAAAATAAATATTTACACTTATTTATTTGCCTTAAAGACTTGGATTCCAAATCCAATTTTAATGGGTCTCAAAGGCCCAATAACATCCAATTTCATTTTAATTAAAGTCCAATGGGCTTTTAATTGATTCTTAAGGCATGGGCTTTGGCCATAATGGATCAAACCCAAAATGCCAAGGCCCAATCGGAATCACCATATTGCCAACAAATCAATTTAGGCCCATTATGCCCAATTATATTCTTTAAAGGGACAATTGATGTATTTGGACTTTATGGAATTGGTTTTGGGCCCAATTGGATCCAATCCAAAAGTCCAAAACCAAACTTGGTCAAACCAAGCCCATAAGCCCAAATACACACTTTTAGCCCAATTCATAATTAAAGGCTTATTAACATAATTATAATATTCCAAATATCACAATTATTTTAATTAAAGTGTATTAGCCATGATTAATTAATTAAACTCAATATTTCCAAAATACCAATTAACTTAATTAATCATACTTAATCCATCAATTTATGCTCAACACAAATTGAAGCCAAAACACATCATTTCATGCTCAACATGCTCTTGAATTTAACATAAACATTATTGACTTTGATTCCAATCTAATCAAACCAACAATCAACATTTATATCATGCTTTAAACACATCCAATGTTGTAAAAATCAAAAAAAAATCACACTGCAGTGGACTGCAGTACATTCGGCCATGGTGAGGGAAATTTAAAATTTTGATCCAATCAATATTTCTCAAATCTAATCATGCACAACTCTAAGTTAACATAATCTAAGCATTCTCAAATCATCAATTTGAAGAAATCATAATCAAAACACAAAAGCCCCAAATTTTAGTCTCATGAACCCTAAAATTTGCATGCTTAAAATTAGCTCTTGATACCATTGTTAGTGTTCCTAGAACATGCCAAGGATCTAATAAGCAAGAAAAGGTGTTCATAAATTCATTATAAGTTGCAGAATTACTTACATTGAATGGATTTGAGCTTTTAAAATTTTTGAGAAGAAGATCTCCAAGATCCTTCCTTTGTGTTGATTCCAAGCTTTGAGTTGTGAATGAAGATCTCCAAGATCCAACCTTTTTGTTGATTCCAAGCTTTGAGTTGTTTCCATATCACCTTTGTTGATTCCTTGAAGTGCTAGCTAACTTGATTTTGCCACAAAATCAAAGAGAGAAGATGAAGAAGCTCACGCCCAAAGCCTTGTGTGCTAGGGTTTGTGTTTGTGAGATGTGTTTCCAAATGAGAGAGAGAGAGAGATGCCTTTTGGTAAAAACCAATTTACCCTTTTCACCTAAACAAGGTGGTTGGGTAAATGGTTTCACCAAAACCATTCCAAGGTGGTTAGAAAGTGGATGGTTTGGCATAAATGCCAACTACCCTCCCAACTACCAAATGTGAAGTGGGGCCCACATTTGAATTCAAAATTCAAATGTCTATACGAACATTTACCGCGGCTCGGATCCATTTAATCCGATTAAACGAACTTTCGTCGCTAAATAATTAAATCTAATTTAATTAAATAAAGATGCCTCGCAAATATATTACGAACGTCGTTTACGAATTAATTCTAAATTTATTCGTTCGTTCATATTAAAGTCCGACTTTAATTTCGTAATGAAATCCAATTCATATTAATATATCCGATATATTAATTTTAGCCCATACGAATAAATTAAATAGAAAAATCAAATTTAACTATTAAATTTATTTTACCGATTAATTCCAAATTAATCGCGTTCTCTCTCTTCCGAACACATTTAATCCCAGATTAAATAAAGCTTCATTAATCCCATATTATTATTTTCTCTCTCTTAATTAATCCCAGATTAATTCTAATCGAGTCAACTGTCATCGGTGAATCTTGGGAAGCGACCCAAGAGATCTCTGGATATGTTGGTAGTAAATCCGGTTATCAGACTATCCGATAAAGTGAGTACCTCGTACCTCATGCTTACCGATTTACAAGACATGGTTGGCTTCTAGCAAAGCATCGTGCCTACCCAATTCTCCAAAAATATTCTTACTGGAATATATAATCTATGTCAGGCGTAGTATACGTAGTATTGCGTATAGCGATCCAGTATCAGTTGTCACGTGCAAGGCCTGGGGCTGGAATAGTGTATGCCCCGTACGAAGCACATATCGGATATCCAGCAACTAGTCTCTTTGAATCAGATAATCATGACCTTGTCATATTATCCCGATGGTTGCAACACAATAGAGAACTAGTTCTGAATCCCTACGTGATCATCATCTCCATATGTCTGAAGTGATACTTCCGTCTTGACATCACATCCAATACACTACGATTCTCAATAAACCCAATATAGGCGTACACAGAACCTGTTAAAGTCCTGGACGACCAAAACCAAAGTTTACTGATTGTCGCAAGTACTAGCGATGCAAGTCTCAGGTTAAGACCAAATACACCTACCCTGAAGCGGACTCCCATAGACACATATACATACTACCAATGAGATTCTGCGGGGTCTATCCAGAGCGAAGTTGTTTTCCGTACCATCGGTAAAACACAACCTCCTATCGCACTTGCATAAGTATCCAATACTTAAATAAATGAGAACTATGCCGTTATGCCTTCATAACGCGCACAAGTGCAATACTAGTCTATTCCGCATTATCGATGTCCAATCTCGATAATACTACGACTAGGGATATTTAATGATTAAACCTTTATGGATTGATACTGTCTCATATCATCTCAATCCGGAACTAATCATAAGGACTTTTACCATTTATATATCAAAGTAAATAAATTACAAAACGGTAAAAGGCAATTTCATTACAACATAGTTAATTTTGTACAAAAACACAATGTCTTTTACAAAAAGTGACGCTATGGGTCATAATTGTCTAACAATCTCCCACTTGGCCTATAGCCAGTCACTCAAGCATCTAATACCTGAACTATGTATATGTCTCTCAAACTTTTGTTGTGAAATAGCTTTCGTCAGCGGATCTGCAATGTTTTCATCTAATACGACCTTCTCGATCTTCACATCGCCACGATGTATGATCTCACGAATCAGATAGAAATGTCGAAGAACATGCTTGGATCTTTGATGAGACCGCGGTTCCTTAGCCTGTGCTATAGCCCCGTTATTGTCACAATACAATGGAACGGGCTCAGCTGCTAACGGGACTACTCCTAATCCAATTAGGAATTTACGGATCCAAACTGCCTCTTTTACTACTTCAGCTGCAGCAATATACTCCGCTTCTGATGTTGAATCGGCAACAGTCTCTTGCTTGGAAGATTTCCAGCTTACTGCTCCGTTGTTCAAACAAAATATGTACCCGGATTGTGACTTAGAGTCGTCTTTATCGGTTTTGAATCTTGCATCGATATACCCAGTTACCTTAAGTTCTCCATCTCCATAAACTAAGAAAGCATCCTTAGTTCGTCTAAGATACTTAAGGATGTTCTTAACCGCCATCCAGTGACCATCACCTGGATCGGCCTGATAGCGACTACACATGCTCAAAGCATACGAGACATCAGGTCGCGTACATATTATGGCATACATGATCGATCCGAATGCCGAGGCGAACGGTATCCGACTCATGCTGTTTCTCTCATCTTGAGTTTTAGGACACATGTCCTTAGAAAGAGTGATGCCATGTGACACTGGTAACAGTCCCCTCTTGGACTGATCCATGTTGAATCTTTTCAACACTTTGTCAATGTACGTGCTCTGGGAGAGTCCAAGCAGCTTTCTAGATCTATCCTGGTAGATCTTTATTCCTAGAATATAGGCTGCTTCTCCCAGATCTTTCATGGAGAATTTTAATGAAAGCCAAGCTTTCATCGATGTTAACATGGGAATGTCATTACCCATAAGCAATACATCATCAACATAAAGGACAATAAAAGTCAGTGCTCTCCCACTAACCTTCTTATATACACAAGGATCATCTTCGTTTTGAATGAAATCATATTCTTTTATGATCTCATCAAAACGTTGGTTCCATGACCGCGATGTTTGCTTCAGTCCATAAATGGACCGATTTAACTTACAAACCTTGTTTGCAAGTCTAGGCACGATAAAACCATCAGGCTGTTGCACATAAACATCCTCCAAAAAGTTTCCGTTAAGGAAAGCGGTTTTAATGTCCATCTGCCATATCTCGTAATCGAAATATGCAGCAATAGCTAGCATTATCCGAATGGATTTAATCATGGAAACGGGTGAGAAAGTTTCATCATAATCGACACCATGTCGTTGACGATACCCCTTCGCTACAAGCCTAGCTTTGTACGTTTGTACGTTGCCATCCATGTCGGTCTTCTTCTTGAAGACCCATTTGCATCCAATAGGCTTTACGCCTTCTGGTGCATCAACCGGTGTCCAAACCTGATTGGTGTACATGGAATCCATTTCGGACTTCATGGCCTCTTGCCATAAAGCGGAATCGATATCTTGTATCGCTTCCTCATATGTAGCCGGTTTGTTATCCTCAATGAGATTAATATCTACATGAGGTGAGATCAGAAACCCATACCTCTCAGGTTGTTTCCTGACTCTCTCCGACCTTCGCGGTCCTTGTGTAATAGAAGATTATGGTACAGTCTCATCCCGGATGGACTGTTCTTGTTCCGTTGAGGATTTTATGCCAGGAACAGTATCACTCCGATTTTCATCGAGTTCTACCTTCCTCCCACTAACCACTGCATTTAGGAATTCCTTCTCAAGGAAAACCGCATGTAGAGCAACAAATACTTTGTTCTCTCGTGGGTGATAGAAGTAATATCCTTTGGTTTCCCTAGGATATCCTACGAATTGGCATTTATCTTTGGGCTCAAGTTTGGTACCTTCCAAACGTTTGACGTATGCCCAGCATCCCCAAATCTTCAGGAATGAGAAACCCGGTTTCTTTCCTGTCCATATCTCATACGGATTCTGTTGTATAGACTTTGACGGAACCTTATTCAAAATAAGAATTGCACTGTTTAATGCATATCCCCAGAAAGAAATAGGTAGCTCAGTGCGACTCATCATATACCTTACCATGTCCAACAAAGTTCGGTTTCTTCGTTCGGATACACCGTTTAATTGGGGTGTTCCAGGAGGAGTCCACTGTGAAAGAATACCATATTCTTTCAAGTAATCTAGAAACTCATTGCTCAAGTATTCGCCACCACGGTCCGACCGTAATGTCTTTATACTATTGCCTGTCTATTTTTCAACTTCGTGTCGAAACTCTTTGAATTTCTGAAGAGTTTCCGACTTGTGTCTCATAAGATACACATAACCATAACGCGATGCATCATCCGTAAAGGTTACAAAGTATTCGTATCCACCTCTAGCTTGTCTAGACATAGGCCCACATACGTCACTATGAACCAGGGCTAACAGTTCAGTGGCACGTTCACCCTTACCGTTAAAAGGTGATTTAGGCATTTTGTCCAATAAGTAAGATTCGCAGACGTCTTATGAATTTGGATCAAATCCGTCCAAGTACCCACTCTTCGAAAGTGTGGATATGCGAGTCTTGTTTATGTGTCCCAGACGACAATGCCACATATAAGTTTCATTTTTGTTACTCGTTTTGAGCCTTTTGTTTGTTACATTATATGTTTGAGATTGATTTATATTCAAAATATAAAGACCATTATTAGCATCAGCAGAACATATCTCAAAATCATCTTTATAAACAAAACACCCAGTGTTTCGGAATACAAAAGTGTACCCGCATTGGGTCAAACAAGATACAGAGATAATATTCCTAGTCAAACTAGGTACATAATAACAATCTGAAAGTTTAAGTACATGCCACGAAGGCAGTTCTAAAACAAAAGTGCCAACGGCCAAAACGGCGACTGGTGCCCCATTTCCGACGCGTAGATCAATCTCCCCTGAGGTCAGTCTCCTGCTAATCTGCAGATCCTGCACATCACTACATATGTGAGTACCACAACCAGAATCAAAAATCCAATTTTTAAAACTAGAAGTAGTCATGTTTATTTCAATAACAAACATACCTGAAGCCGGTGCCTTGCCCGCTTTAATCTCCTTCTGGAGCGCCTTGTGTAGGGGTTTTATGGGCTAAATCCGGTAACGCAGCGGAAACGGTGGAAAATCAAATTTTCTGATTTCAAAACTTTTTCTCGGATTAATTAAATAAAAATATTTATTTAATTATCCAATAATCAAATTATGAAATAAAATTCAAATAAATCATATTTAAGTGAATTTACCGAATTACCCTTACACTTGGTATTTAGTCCATTTTAGTCCGAAATTGATCAAATCAATTTTGAATGATTCTAAATCATTTCTAAGATGAACTTAGCATGTTCAAAACATCAAAACACCAAAAGCAACATAAATCCCCAAATTTGGACCCATGGCCGAATGCACCACATTTGTGCCATTTTGTGCACTTTGTCATTTCATGCATCAAAACACATCAAGATGTAATCCAATGAACATGAAACTTTATATGCATCATATACACATCCAAATGCATAACATATATGAAAAGCCCCAAATTTGGAATTGGTCATGAACCCTAATTTTTCAATTTCTTCAAATTGGACAAATTAGACCAAATTGGTTAAATCCAATACTTCAATCATGTTTCTTCCATCCAATCAAAGTCTCAACACAATGAAACAACTCAAGATAAAATCTAGGTCATCTAAGAGTGGGCCAACAACTCTAGATTAGCAACAAGGTTTCCAAAACCATAAAAGAACACTTATTACTACAATAGACATAAGATTCCTTCATCATACATGCTCTACACTTTCATCAAAACTTCCATCACCAAAAACACAAAGAATAAAGAAAGAAATAACCTAAGAACATCATATGTTAAAGCCTAGATCCTAAGGAACATTTTCCTTTCTAGTAGTAAGTTGGAGAAACTTACTAAAATCCAAGCTTTCTTTGGTTTCTTCTTTCTTTCTCACAAGCTTTCTTTGGTTTCCATTAATGGAGTTTTCTTTTAAAGTGTATTAGGTTAAGAATGAAATGAAATGAAAAACAATATATACTTGCACAAGAAATTCCTTGGCCGAATTTCACTAATGCAAATACAAGTCTTGTAATTTCATTTTCATTTCAATTCAATTTAGTCAACTTGCATAAATATCCTAATAACACTTTATTAGATATTTAATTAAGTCAACAAAGGCATCCAAAAAATATAACTCTTATATTTTAAGGTCATGGCCGAATTTATGAAGAAAAAAATAAAAAAAAATGATATTTCAATTTTAAATATTTTAAACAAATATCAAAGAAGTCAAATCCAATTTGACTACCATTTCCTTTACTTTAAAGTCAACATTAAACACTTATAATCATTTCCTAACTTATCATTTGGTGATATATTTATATTTTAATTATATTAATCATTTAACAATTAAATAATTAAATAAATAATTAAATACAAATATATCAAATATATGTATTATATTTACTTTAATATCTCAAATACATATATTGATGATATATGTCAAATACTTTTATTTGACTATTTATTAATGTGTATTTAATAATATCATATATTAAATACAAATACACATTAATTAGGAAATGACGGTTCGGCCCGTTCGCATGTATTTTTTGTTTAACGATTAAACGATTTATAAATAATCATCATTATTCATAAATGTTGCTCTAGTGCTCTACGAGTATTTTTCACTATTGAGACTCTCTAGATTCATGTATATCCGTCACAAAATCTAATTTCGTGTCCATAATCTATCTACCCGTAGATTATGACGATCACGGATAAACTAACTGAATCATACAGGTCGAGGTCATTGCGTACGTATAATCCCTCCGTCACAGGTATCCAGATAATCCCAGAGATATAGATGTAAACGTCAAATCTTTATAGGTATTATCTCGTCGGATCTATTAGCAATCTTTAAATAACACTCGGAAATTACTTCCGAAGTATACTGTGGCCACAGATTTAACAGACTGCTAAATATATGGACTACCTATGCTCTGTACACAGAACTGACGGATCCTATCTTGACACACACAGGATATCCTGAGGATCGATCCACACCCAACGAACAGGCGGAGGTCTGATCTAAATAGATCGGTGATGTGACTGCCATCTAAGTGTGGAGGATGTCTCATACATCCACAGTGGTGTCTCAAGTCGAAAGACCACTATGCTACTCAACCCGAGAAGATTCTTATTGACATTGATGTACCATCTATTAAGAATCTTCGGTGAGCCGTTCAATGTTATCCATTATAAACACCTACATGTCTATACGAGTCTCCCTAGACTCATGGTTCATTAGGATAAACCATCGGACCAAGTCTCGATATACGACATGTACTGGTCTCAACAGATTTGACTAACCGACCAATGTTAGTGAATCTTGACCAGGAACTATATTTGACAATATATATATATATATATAGCAATTACACTTCCCAATGTCAATTATAAACTATCTTTGTAACTGTGTATTGCATTATATATTATCGGGTCTTTGTCTAATATATACATATCACTAAATCACATTTAGTTTCAATCTAATCGTAATTAGATCAAATACGTATATAAAAACAAGAGGTGCAACCACTAATTAAGTAATATTATGGGAAAAGGGGATGTTCGTATTCATGAATCATACATAAATACGGTCCGAATTGGCGCTCTGAGCACCAACCCCAACAATTTCTCCCACTTGCTCTAGTGCCAATCCACGGTATCATATACACATCTCAATGTGTATCATATGCACATGGCCCTCAAAAGCTCACCAGTACTTAAGAGGTAGGCAACAAAAAACAAGTCTGCTATGACATATTGAGTTTGTCAAACAAACTCCATCGTTTCCCATTGTCAGCATCATTCATATTTTGTAGAATCTAAATCATACATTAATATGACTCTGATGCTACATCAGTATTGTGCTACAGCTACTGAGTTGTCCAAGTATTTAATGATCAAATCCAAAATACTATGCGAACAACCGCAAGCACAATAACAATTCAAAACTTCTATTTTATAAGGTCACTATGCAACTTCATAAGTCAATACTTCATAAGTTGCATTTAATTCCACTATAAAAGTAGAATCTTTCGCGACACTCCCACTGCATCTTTTCTGACTCTTTATGACGTAGACTGTCTAACGTCATAATTAGTCTTAAAACTAATATGACCCTAATGGTTGCAGACTGAATTCTCCATGAATAAGAAACTCGTTCTTAATATCTCAAAGATCACAAAGAACGTGTCTCAAGATCCATCCTATGGTCTATAGGTTATCAAAATTACTCGTAACAATTACGATTAAATCGACATCTTTAATCGCACATTATAAAGTATTCATTATGTCATCATCAAATGATACATAGCATTGATTAGACATTCTAATCAATATTTCTTTCGAAAAAGGAATCATCCTTTACGAAAGATGAATACTGTATACAAGACACATATTAACTGTCAAACAGTTATACTAACTGTCAAACAGTTATACTAACTGTCATACAGTTAGCCTTGTTGTGTCTTTTATTAGATCATATCTAATGCACGACTAATAGGAGTATCTCACAAGTCTCCAAGTTTTATATCGTATATAAAACTTTATATCAAATATAACAGAGACTACTCCCACTGCTTTCACGGAGTAAAGAAGACTTAGGTAAATCTTTTACCTTTCAAACATCTCATTATTACCATAATAATGATAATTTTGTTAGGATACATAACACTAGAAAGTAATTTGTACGCTCCCACTAACCCTTCTAACCACATATGTATTCTCTATACTTTGACAAGATCAGACAATCTGACGATATCAAAAACAGAGAACACAGATTTCCGGAAGACTTATCTGAGTCTACAATAGGCTCTATAAGCTAGCATACTAAACTGCGATCTCAGCAGAACACAAACTCTAGGGCCATTCCAGAATGAACTCTTCAAACAAGGAAATCACAACTGATCTCTTATCTGAATAAGTCATCCAAAAACGCCACTTTGCATTCTTTAACTAAAATATACAGTTTAATATCAACATTAACCAATATATCTTTAATTGTTCAATTAGTGTGACAAGAGATAAGTTTTCTCATAATCTACAATAGATTGCTGAGTATAACATTTCTCACTGTCATACTATAAAGGTCAAACCTTTAATAAGCTCACATTCCTTTCGCTGCGCAAACAATTACCACATGTTATGAACTAATTCATAATGAAAGCGTAATCAAGTTCAAAACTTGATCGTAGTAAGCTATGAACAATCTTAGATCTATGGTTCAATGGTGAACTTCCAGAATCGATATCAAATATCGCTTCCATTACAAGTTATAGAATAACTTTTCTTCGATAAGAAAACAACAAAATTGTTAAGTATCAAATACTCGTGAATGATTTTGTTATCCTATTGGACTTGTACGAAAGATGTATAAGGGTTGTTTCATCTTATTAATTACGTAGTTCCATTTATAATTTATCATTCTCACATTTGACTTCAATAAGTCAAGTCTTTTCTACAATAGTTAACATCTGATGTTACACACCAAGTAATAAAACGATTTTATTACTTAGAATCGTAGGAAAGATATTCTATTAAATAGAATACAATATTCTATTAAACAGAATAAACGATAAACTTTTACTTATACCTCCGAGGTGTAAGTAATTTCCATTATATAACTATTATATAAAAGAAAGATTGAAATCTCAAACTTTTCAAGATTCAAATTTTCTACCTATACATATCATATATGCAACTGTAGAAAATAATGGAACATTAATTAAAGAGATGAATTAGTGTTACTGGAGTATAACCCCAAGAGTATTGAAACTAATTCGGTAACGTTCAATATCAAACGAATCAAATCATATAAGATTCGACTGCTCCCACTACTCAATTCCATCAAGATGGAATCGTGGAAGAATAATATTGAATATGAATCATATTCACTGAATAACCTTAGAACTAATTGCTTTAAATTCAAATGTTTGATCGTATCAAAGATCTTTGAACAGTTCAAAGACATGTAATGAATTTTAAGGATCAAGTTTTCAAAATACTTTAGATTGAATATATTTGAACAAGTCAAAAATGTTCAATCTACGTTTCATCAGAACAGATTGAAAGTTCTTGATACTTTCAAGACTTTCAATATGTGTTCCTTCAGAAACTCGTAACTAAGTTATGACAATTCATCAACTAAGTTACGAAATAAAGAAAACTACCTTAAGCAATTATTATTTATAAAACTACATACATCCAATGTATCAGTTAAATAGATCTGGTGGTCCAATGACAATCATTGGTTAAATGAGATCTTAATCACTTTCCTGAATACAATATTCATTAAATGGATAAGGATGTGTGGTGTGATCTAGTATCAAACCATCATTTACCATACGGAATAAGCATCTAATACTTAAGTGCTTAAATTCATAAAGCACCGTTCTAAATTATTTACTTTACCGAATAATTTTTCTTAATGTTTATCTCTACGTCAATGACACTACTAGTTATTATAAAATATGTAACAATTGTTTATAAAGAACAAGTGACTATCCAATAGTCGCGAGTTCCGATATCAAATATCAAAACAATCGTTAACCAATATTTCAAATAACTAGACGGGAGATCTGGTATCCAATACCTATAGTTGTAGTATTGTGAAAATCGATATTTTCTATACACAAATATACGCATCTCCTTTCTTTAGCTTTACTATTTGCATTCAACTATTCACAACAATTGTAAATAACTGATTAGCAAATTGTGTCAGACACCTTACCTCTAAAGGTAATTAAAGCTTAGAAACGTCATTACTAGATAAACAAATACCTAATAGGGCTTTCTAAATGCCAGTCAAGAATCTCGAGACATGAACTAATTCAAGTCAATTCTTACTGCATAAGAAACTATTCTCTCTAAAGTATTATATCCTAAAAGGGATATCTATCTAGATTATCTATCATGACTTAGAAACTAAGTCATTAACCATCTTTATTTTTGAAGAAAATCGGAACAATAGTTCCCGATGGTTTAGGCCAATCTAATAATATCCTAGTCTAGTAGTATCTAGAACCTATTCTAGAATAACTGAAACCAAGAGTCAAGTCAGATAACATATCATAATATGTGTGCAGTGAATTAAAAGTTTAATTCTATCTAATATAGATTAAGGAAAACAAACAAGCGGCTATTTCCATAATAATACACACTGCCAAAGTTAAGGAATTTTTAAACTTAGCAGTGCCTCCCACTATTTTACGTAATACCGTAATCCCCAACGAAAAAACAAGAATTCAATAATTAAATCGAATTCCATAATGGGAAGTGGACCCCATGAATATATTTTGACTCACAGCAGAGGCACGGTCTCGCCTACGTATATTCACAGGTAGACAACTCATTGTCAATCACTCACTAGTGACTCTGAGGTTCTGGTCCTGACCGTTTCTCGTTGTCGCTGCTAAGGCAAGCCCACAAGGAGACGTACCAAGGTTAAACTTGTCAATGATAAACTCAAGTTACTTGCGTAACCCTGACAGCTAGGGCACGTTCAGGATTCCGTTTTCACTTGAATTTATCTAGTATCTAATATACATTCGGCATAAATAAATTTCTATCAGCTACACCCTCACAGCAGAGGCACGGTCTCAGATG
Organism: Zanthoxylum bungeanum; assembly: GCA_019454045.1. Taxonomy (NCBI): domain Eukaryota; kingdom Viridiplantae; phylum Streptophyta; class Magnoliopsida; order Sapindales; family Rutaceae; genus Zanthoxylum; species Zanthoxylum bungeanum. Next base: position 66,086 of record SKCR01044509.1, on the reverse strand, counting down.
TAGTCAACGAAAAGATATTTATAAACCGTATTGACAAGACGGACCAAGAAACAAGTATTCCAAATACTAGTTACTTTAAAACCTTATTAAGCGGGGATATTCCATTAAGTGTCATACACCCTAAATCTAATCAAATTAGATTATAAAATGCATGTATAAAGTCAAGAAAACATGATTAAACATTGAATAAAACAAGCTGATCATTTTATGGAGGCCTAGAATCAGACTCGCTCTGATACCATTTTGTAGGGGTTTTAGGGGCTAAATCCGGTAACGCAGCGGAAACGGTGGAAAATCAAATTTTCTGATTTCAAAACTTTTTCTCGGATTAATTAAATAAAAATATTTATTTAATTATCCAATAATCAAATTATGAAATAAAATTCAAATAAATCATATTTAAGTGAATTTACCGAATTACCCTTACACTTGGTATTTAGTCCATTTTAGTCCGAAATTGATCAAATCAATTTTGAATGATTCTAAATCATTTCTAAGATGAACTTAGCATGTTCAAAACATCAAAACATCAAAAGCAACATAAATCCCCAAATTTGGACCCATGGCCGTATGCACCACATTTGTGCCATTTTGTGCACTTTGTCATTTCATGCATCAAAACACATCAAGATGTAATCCAATGAACATGAAACTTTATATGCATCATATACACATCCAAATGCACAACATATATGAAAAGCCCCAAATTTGGAATTGGTCATGAACCCTAATTTTTCAATTTCTTCAAATTGGACAAATTAGACCAAATTGGTTAAATCCAATACTTCAATCATGTTTCTTCCATCCAATCAAAGTCTCAACACAATGAAACAACTCAAGATCAAATCTAGGTCATCTAAGATTGGGTCAACAACTCTAGATTAGCAACAAGGTTTCAAAAACCATAAAAGAACACTTATTACTACAATAGCCATAAACTTCCTTCATCATACATGCTCTACACTTTCATCAAAACTTCCATCACCAAAAACACAAAGAATAAAGAAATAAATAACATAAGAACATCATATGTTAAAGCCTATATGCTTTCTTTGGTTTCTTCTTTCTTTCTCACAAGCTTTCTTTGGTTTCCATTAATGGAGTTTTCTTTTAAAGTGTATTAGGTTAAGAATGAAATGAAATGAAAAACAATATATACTTGCACAAGAAATGCCTTGGCCGAATTTCACTAATGCAAATACAAGTCTTGTAATTTCATTTTCATTTCAATTCAATTTAGTCAACTTGCATAAATATCCTAATAACACTTTATTAGATATTTAATTAAGTCAACAAAGGCAACAAAAAAATATAACTCTTATATTTTAAGGTCATGGCCGAATTTATGAAGAAAAAATAAAGAAAAATGATATTTCAATTTTAAGTATTTTAAACAAATATCAAAGAAGTCAAATCCAATTTGACTACCATTTCCTTTACTTTAAAGTCAACATTAAAAACTTATAATCATTTCCTAACTTTATCATTGGTGATATATTTATATTTTAATTATATTAATCATTTAACAATTAAATAATTAAATAATTAATTAAATACAAATATATCAAATATATGTATTATATTACTTTAAATATCTCAAATACATATATTGATGATATATGTCAAATACTTTTATTTGACTATTTATTAATGTGTATTTAATAATATCATATATTAAATACAAATACACATTAATTAGGAAATGACGGTTCGGCCCGTTCGCATGTATTTTTGTTTAACGATTAAACGATTTATAAATAATCATCATTATTCATAAATGTTGCTCTAGTGCTCTACGAGTATGTTTCATTATTGAGACTCTCTAAATTCAGGTATATCCGTCACAAAATCCAATTCGTGTCCATAATCTATCCACCCGTAGATTATGACGATCACGGATAAACTAGCTGAATCATACAGGTCGAGGTCATTGCATACGTATAATCCCTCCGTCACAGGTATCCAGATAATCCCAGAGATATAGATGTAAACGTCAAATCTCTATAGGTATTATCTCGTCGACGTATCTATTAGCAATCTTTAAATAACACTCGGAACTTACTTCCGAAGTATACTGTGGCCACAGATTTAACAGACTGCTAAATATATGGACTACCTATGCTCTGTACACAGAACTGACGGATCCTATCTTGACACACACAGGATATCCTGAGGATCGATCCACACCCAACGAATAGGCGGAGGTCTGATCTAAATAGATCGGTGATGTGACTGCCATCTAAGTGTGGAGGATGTCTCATACATCCACAGTGGTGTCTCAAGTCGAAGGACCACTATGCTACTCAACCCGAGAAGATTCTTATTGACGTTGATGTACCATCCATTAAGAATATTCGGTGAGCCGTTCAATGTTTATCCATTATAAACACCTACACGTCTATACGAGTCTCCCTAGACTCATGGTTCATTGGGTTAAACCATCGGACCAAGTCTCGATATACGACATGTACTGGTCTCAACAGATTTGACTAACCGACCCATGTTAGTGAATCTTGACCAGGAACTATATTTGACAATATATATATATAGCAATTACACTTCCCAATGTCAATTACAAACTATCTTTGTAACTGTGTATTGCATTATATATTATCGGGACTTTGTCTAATATATACATATCACTAAATCACATTTAGTTTCAATCTAGTCGTAATTAGATCAAATACGTATATAAAAACAAGAGGTGCAACCACTAAGTAAGTAATATTATGGGAAAAATGGATGTTCGTTTTTATGAATCATACATAAATACGGTCCGGATTGGCGCTCTGAGCACCAACCCCAACACCTTATACTCACGGCAGTCACGCTTCTAGTGCCCCCGCTTGCCGCACTGGAGGCAAACATCCTGAGATTTGTCCTTAGGCTTCCCAGAAGCCTTTGACGATTTGGCCTTGCTCTTTCTTTTATGCTTCTTCTTCTTCACACCTCCAGTCGCCTTGGGCCCAGCCCTCGGTGTCTAAGATGTCGAAGCAAAGTGCGCCTCACGCTTGTTGCCCTTAAGGAGCTCTTTATCGGCTTCTTGTGAATTGACAATAAGTCTCCAAGAGTATCATCAGTGTTCATCAAATTATAGTTTATGATGAACTGTCTCCAAGTGTCGGGGAGAGATTGCAAGACCATATCTATGCTAATCTCAGCCTCAAAGACTATCCCCATCTCAGCCAGCTCATCTATGTCAGCAATCATCTGTGCCACATGGGACTCAACAGACATGCATTCTGACATACGTGAACGGAAGAGCTTTTTTACTAACTCATATCTCTGCGACCTTCGGTTAGATGGGTTAAGATCGTGCAACCTCGCCAACATGTTATAGGGATCCAAGTCCCTGTTCTGTCGATGGAAATACTGAGTCATGGAAGCAATCATAATAGACTGAGCAGTATCGCAATCATTGCTGTGAGTCTTCCAAAGCTCCAGCTCAAGTAACTGATCAGGTTTGGGCTTAGGCCCAAGAGGTGTCTGTATGGTGTATAGCAGCCTCTCGGCTCCAAGGACTATCCGTAGATTCATTTCCCAATCGGCAAAGTTCGTGCCCTTGAAGACATTTTCGCCCATGATAATGTCTTAGACATTTCCCTTTCCAGTCATCTTGACTACGATAGTCCAACTATCTAGTCAACGATATTTGGGTACAGTCTAACTGTTACAAGAAAAATAACATTGTATTAGTCCAACTAATAAAATAATTTTGACGAAATATTTTGAAAGCGCATAAAGCTAAGTATCTGAATGAAATTGCAAATTCAATACTAGCCTCCCACTATTTTTCGGCGAGTCTCTAACCCTCTGTCAAGTACTCGGGAAACCCAGTTTCCTAGTGGGCTAGGATACCGTTAAATAACACACAACTTTGACTTTGGCCAATAAGTTGTATGATATTTAACTAGGTAGATCTCGAAGATCAATTGGATCTCATCCAATTCCTAGATCCGGTAGGTGGACATCCAAGTCCGAAACATATATACAATATATATGCCAATATATCCAATATATTTTCCTAACCTTTTTCCTCTGAATCAACTAAGCCTTGGCTTTGGCACAACAAGCTTAATGATTCCAGTTAAGCGGGACCCATTGACATGGAAAGCTTCGTAATCAATGTCGATGGACAAGAAGTGATCTTGACTTTGGCCAACAAATCACGACTTGGACAAGACACCGATATGGAACAAAACTCTCATGATTCAAACACATCCGCAATTGACAAAGGTCTTGACTTTGGCCAACAAACCAATGCAAACTTTGGATCTTGAGTAAGAATCACTCAACGGAAGGAAAAACGCTTAATATGTTTTGAGGGTTTTTCGCGTAAATTGGAAACCAATTTATTATCGTTGATTAGGTCTCATCATACACCCTTAAGCATGCATTCTAAAAACATAATAAGGCATGATAAATAAATTAATAATGATATGCGGATGGATATGTCACAAATTATTCCTAGACAGTATCAATCCATGAAGGTTTAATCATTAAATATCCATAGTCAGAGTATTATCGAGATTGGACATCGATAATGCGTAAAAGACTAGTATTACACTTGTGCGTGTTATGAGGGCATAACGACATAGTTCTCATATATTTGGGTATATGATACTCATGCAAGTGTACTAGGAGGTTGTGTTTTACCGATGGTATGGAAAACAGCTTTGCTCTGGATAGACCCCTCGGAATTTCATTGGTAGTATGACTATGTGTCTATGGAAGTCCGAATCAGGGTAGGTGTATTTGGTCTTAACCTGAGACTTGCACCGCTAATACTTGCGACAATCAATATACTTTGGTTTTGGTCGTCCAGGGCTTTAACAGGTTCTGTGTATGCCTCTGCTGGGTATATTGAGAATCATAGTGTGTTGGGTGTGATGTCAAGACGGAAGTATCACTTCAGTCTTAGTGGAGATGATGGTCACGTAGGATACGGAACTGGTTCTCTTATGTACTGCAGTCATCGGGATAAAATGACTAGGTCATGTTTATTCGATTATAGAGACTAGTTACCAGAGATCCGATATGTGCTTCGTACGGGGCAGACACAATTCCAGCCCCAGACCTTGCACGTGACATCTTATACTGGATCGAAATACGCAATACTATGTATAATACGTCTGATATAGATCACATATTCCTGTAAGGATATTTCTGTAGAATTGGGTAGGCATGTCACTTTGCTAGAAGCCAACCTTGTCTTATAAATCGGTACAAACGTAGTACTAGGTACGTACGTGTTCGGATAGTCCGACGACCGGATTTACTACCAACATATCCGGGGATCTCATGGGTCGCTTCCCGAAGATTTACCGACGACGTATAACTCACACTTTATTTAGAATTAATTCGTTAACGATGTGAATAGTAATTTCGCTAGGCAAAATCATTTAATTGCGTTGCAATGGAAAATTTGTTAATTTGGAATTAGCGAACCCGAGCCCCGGAGTGTTTGCGAGTGCACTCACATTTCGAATTCAAGTGCGGCCCGTAAGTCACATCAAGCGTCAAATCACATGTCACTTTGAGTGATGTGACAATTTGTCACTTGATTGATGTGAATAGTGATGGAGTGGTTGTTGGCATTTATGCCTTGAGTTTTTGCATTTGGTAAATCAATTATTTGATTTTTGGAAAATCAAAAAATTGTGTATTAGATACACAAACCAATTTAGACAACACACTTCTATCTTTTTCTTCATTACTTACGGTTTTAGAGCCAAAACCTCTCTCTCTCACACGATCTAGGACCAGTTTTCCTCTTCTGTTTTCTACCAAAAACCGTGAGCATGGAGAAGGAAAATGATGATTTTGTTGCAAAATCAAGAGTGCTAGCACACATAGGAGACATCCCAAGGTGATAGGGAAACCCACTTGTGAGCAAGGAATCACCAAATGAAGCTTGGAGCTTGGAGCACACTTGGAGATGGCCGAATTTGTGGAGACAAAACCAGTGGACTGCCGAGAGCTCAAGGAGGGCTTAAAAAGTTTTGTTCTTCGTCGCATCGCTCAACCGCTCAATGTAAGTATTCCACAACTTCGTTGTTGTATTCGCACTTATGTTTCTTGCTTGATTCGATCCTCGGGACTTAGATATTAACTCCAACAATGGTATCAGAGCGAGTAAAAGCATGAATTTGAGCATGATTTGGTTAAATTTATTGATTGAGTATGCTTAAATGATGTTTAATTGAAGTTGGATTGGATCAATTTCATGAAAATTGATTTGGAACAATTTTCCCAAAAATCACATGGCTTGGCCGAATGTGGATAATGCCCTAATGTCTTGGTATTTTTGATTTTTTGATTCATTGGATGAGTTGAGATCAATTGGGAATTGTTGATTTGAGAATTAATTGGATTGAATTTGAAATTGGACAAAATCCCACCATAGCCGAGACTTATAACATGTTAATTGGGTTTGATTTTTGATCAAAATGTGTTGGACATGTTTTGATGTTAATGAGCATAATTAATTAGGCTAATTGATGTTTTGGAAATGTTAATTTGGGTGATTAATTATGGCATTACACTTTGAGTAATTAAATTGTGAAATTGGAATTTTTGTGATTTAATTATTTGGGCTTAAATTGGATTTGGGCTTTGAAAGTTGTTATTGGGCTTATAGGGCTTGGTTGTACCAAGATGGGTTTAGGCCAAATTGGTTGGATCCAATTGGGCCCAAAACCATATCCATAAAGTCCAATTATGACTAATGGACCTTTAACTTTAATTGGGTCTAATGGGCCTAAATTGGTTTCTAGGCATATAAGGGTGATTCCTTTAAATGGGCTTTAGTCTTTGGGTTTGACCCAAGTTGACCAAAATTCCATGCCTTATGAAATCAATTAAAAGCCCATTGGACTTTAATTAAATTAACATTGGATGTTAATCGGGCTTCGAGACCCGTAACGATTAAATTTGGAATTTAAGTCGTAAAGGTTTGTTAATAAAGTGCAATATTTAATTTGGAATTAAATAGCGAATTAGTATTAAATACATATTAAATTGGATTTAATGTTGTAGTTTAATTTAATTCAAGAATTCATACTTTGAGTACTTATTCGCAAAATGAGTCGGACTCGCGCAAAATCAAATCGTTGTTTGAACATTGGATGGTAATTAATTATCATATTAATTAATTGGATTAGATTGATTGATAACATGCTTGTGTGAATACATGGTTGCGATGCATGAATAATGTATATCAGATGGATATTAGATGGGTGTGGCAATTTTGGAAATTGTTGTAATAAATTTAGAATTTATTAATTGGACCTGCGAGTCCAGCCTATTACCTCCTTACTCTATGTATTTCTCTTCTCACATATTCCCCTCAATGTAAATGAGGTTTCTTTAGAAGTGTTATGTAACGGGTAGAAGTAATACTTATGCTAGCGGGAGAGAGGAAAATGAGAGATTTGTTCTAGGAATAATGTGTTAAATATCTATCCGCATATCATTATTATTTATATTTACGCGCCTTATTATGTGTTTAGAATGCATGTTTAAGGGTGTATGATGATGAGACCTTAACAAAGATAATAAATTGGTTGTCAATTTGCACGCGAAAAACCCTCACAAAATATTAAGCATTTTTCCTTCCATTGAGTGATTCTTACTCAAGATCCAAGACTGGCATTGGTTTTTTGGCCAAAGTCAAGGCCTTTGTCCGTCGAGGATGTGTTTGAATCACGAGAGCTTTGTTCCATATCGGTGTCTTGTCCAAGTTGTGGTTTGTTGGCCAAAGTCAAGACCACTTCTTGTCCATCGACATTGATTACGAAGCTTTCCATGGTCAATGGGTTCCGCTTAACTGGGATCACTAAGTTTGTTGTGCCAAAGCCAAGGCTTAGTTGATTCAGAGGAAAAATGTTAGGTAACATATTGGATATATTGGCATATATAAAATATATGTTTCGGACTTGGATGTCTACCTACTGGATCTAGGAATCAGATGGGATCCAATTGATCTTAGAGATCTACCTAGTTAATTATCATACAATTTGTTGGCCAAAGTCAAGATTGTGTGTTATTTAACGGGATCCTAGCCCAATAGGAAACACGGTTTCCCGAGTACTTGACAGAGGGTTAGAGGCTCGCCGAAAAATAGTGGGAGGCAAGTATTAAATTTGCAATATTCGTTTAGTTACTTGCCATACGCGCTCATTACAAATCATTCGTCAAAAAAATTATTTATTAGTTGGACTAATATTTAATTGTTGTTTTAATTAAACAGTTGGACTGTATTCAAACTATTCATTTATAGTTGATTATATAATTGGATTATAGTAATCAATATAATTGAATTTAACAAATTAAATTATAGTTGATTATATAGTTGGACTATAGTAATCATTATAATAAATAGTACCTTAAATCGTTGATTAAATAGTTGGACTATTAAAATCAAGATAATTGAAAGATTGGTGTTTAAAACATAATCCTGGGTGGAAATGTTTTAAACGACTTTAATTTTCAAATTGGGGATAAAATTTCAGGATGGTCCTGGAAACTAATAAGTTACTTTATTTGATAAAATAACGTATTAGGCCTAAGCCCGGAGTTAAGCAAATAGTAGAGCATGATATTTGGAATATTCATGTGATGATAACTTTAGTGCATAATCTGTTATGCTTGCCAAATAGACTTCTTAATTTCTTAATCAGAACTAAGGATTAGATCCTTAAAGTATGATAATGAAATTGAAGGATCTTCATAGATCTATTCGTAGATCTTAGAAGTACTAAATTGCAATAGTAAACTCTTGGAGAGTTAATGGCTATACTCAAGGAGTCAAATCCAAAGTTTGCAATAAGGCAAGAAGTGCAAGGCGCACCTTATTTCGACATTCCGGAAGGCCAAGGCTTGGCCAAAGGATTCTGGGGTACCGAAAAGGGCAAAGCCAAAATCATTATAATCTTCTAGGAAGATAAATGACATATCCCAAGATGTCTGCCTAAATTGTGGCAAACGGGATCGCGGAAGCGTGACTGTCGTTTGGACAATGCAGACATGAAGGAATTGAAGACGGTGCAAGGCTCTGACTTCAAATATGTTTTTCATAATTATGTTCACTACTAGTATTAAAATTGGATTTTAAATACTTAGTGTAGTACATAAATATGTACTGGTGTGCAGAATCTGCTATGAGCAGGATACTGACTTCAGATGAGATTTATCTGCGAATCGGAAACTGGACGAAAGTCGCTGTTTTAACCGTAGATACCTAAGTTTAGGAACTACCATTCGGGTGTGTACTTAAATTAGGAAACTGTTACAATGTAACTAGTTTGACTAGAAACATTATCTTTATATCAGTGTTTAATCCGTTGCGGATTTACCTTTATATTCTAGAACACTAAAGTGTTTTATTTTATAAAGATGATATTGAGATAAACACATTAGATGTGAATAACAGTATTTATATTTTGAATATAAATAAATCTCAAACATATTACATGACAAACAAATAGCTCAAACTGATTTGATCAGAAGAGACTTATAAGTGGCATTGTTGTCTGGGACACAATTAAACAAGACTCGTATATCCACACTTTTGAAGAGTGGATACTAGGACAGATTTGATTCTATTCAAATAATGTCTATGAATCTAGTTTATTGGGCAAAGTGCCTAAAACACCTTTACTTGGTAAAAGTGCTAGTGCCACCAATCTGTTAGCCCTCGTTCATAGTGACGTAAGTGGGCGCATGTCCAGCCAGACTAGAGGTGGATATGAATATTTCGTGACCTTACGGATGTGGCATCGTGTTATGGTTATATGTTTCTTTTGAAAAAAAAAATCGGAAACTTTTAAGTTTCGACACGAAATAGACAAACAGATCGGCTAAATTATTAAACTATCACGATTAGACCATGATGAAAATACTTATGCAATAAGTTTCTCACATACTTGAAAGAGTATAGTATTCTTTCAAAGAGGACTCCTCCCGGAACACGTCAATTTGACGGTGTGTCTGAACCGAAAAATCAAATTTTGTTAGACATGATAAGGTTAATCATGAGTCGCTCTGAGCTACCATTTCCTTCAACGGATAAGCATTTAAACAGTGCAGAACTTATTTTGAATAAGGTTCCATAAAAATCTGTTTGACAGACTTCATATTAGATATTAACAGGAAAGAAACCGAGTTTCTCATTCCTGAAGATTTGGGTATGCTATGCATATGTTTGGATGATACCAAACTAAAACCCAAATCGGATAAGTGCCATTTGTAGGTTATCCTAGGGAAACCAAAGTATAGTACTTATACAACTCACAAGAGAACAATGTAATTGTTGCTCGCCATGCATTTTTCCTAAGAGGAATACCTATATGCAGTGGTAAGTGGGAGGAAAGTAAAACTCGATGAAAATCGGAGTAATACTATTCCAGGCACCGATTCCTTAATGGAACACAAATAGTTCATCAAGGATGAAACTATACCAATAATCTTCGAATACACAAGAACCACGTAAGTCGGAGAGAGTCAGAAGACAACCTGGGGTATGGGTTTCTGATCTCACCTTGTTAAGATGTCAATCTTATTGAGGAATACGAACTGACTACGTATGAGGAAGTGATACAAGGTATCGACTCCCTATTATGGCAAAGTGCCATGATGTCCAAAATGGATCCCATGTATACCAACTATGTTTGGACACTGGTTGTTATACCGCAAGGCATTGTGCCTATTGGTACTATATAAGTCTTCAAGGAAGACATACATGGATGGCAACATACCAACGTGCAAAGCTAGGCCTGTAGCGAATAGGTATCATTATCAACATTGTGTCGATTACGACGAAACCTTTTATTTGTTGCCATTGGTGAATCCATTTGGATAATGCTTGCTAACGCTGTATGTTTCATTTATGAAATATGGCAGCTGAAACGGCTAAATCGCTTTCCTTAAACAAAAACCTTTCGGAGGATGTTTACAACATCCTGACGATTTTGTCGTACCATAACTAGCAAACAAGGTTTGCAGGTTATTCGATCCATGAATGAATTGAAGCAAACATTGCGTTCTTTAGAATTATCGTTTTGATGTAATCATAATGGTATATGATTTAATTCAAAATGAAATTGATTCTTGTGTATATAAGGAGGTTAGTGGGAGCACACTGACATAAATGTCCTAAATAATGATGACATGTCATTTCTTGGAAATGATATTCCCATAATAAAATCGGTGAAGGCTTGGCTTTCATGAAAAAATCTCCGTAGAATTCTTAGGAGAAACAAATTTTATTCTAAGAATAAAGATCTACTGGGATAGATTTAAAGTTGTTAGCACTCTCCGAGAACTCGTACATTGAAATAAATGTACGTGACCTGGTGTCTCATACGCTTTGAGCATATGGAGTCACAATCAGGCTAATCCAAGTGATAGTCATTGGATTGATGTTAAGAACATCCTTTAGTATCTTAGAGGAACTAAGGATGTTGTCTTAAACTATGGAGAAGGAGAACTTGAAGTGACTGGAATCACTGCTGCAATTTTCCTAACCGATTAAAATGACTATAAGTCGTAACAATGGTACTATACAGTTTGAATAACGGAACAGTGAGCTGGAAATCTTCCATGCAAGATACTATTATCGAATAAACAACAAAAGTGGATTATTGCTGCAGCTGAGGCAGCAAAAAAAGCCATTTGGGTCGATAATAAATCTAATTAGATTAGATATAGTTCTGTTAGCAGCTGAGCTAGGCTACAACGCAGGCTAAAGAATTAATGGTCTCATCAATGATCCAAATACATACTTCAAATATTCATCTGATTCGTTCGGATCATACATCGTGGCGATGTGATGATTGTATAAATCGCATCATATGATAATCATGCAAATCCGCTGACGAAAGCCTTTCTCAGCAGAAGATTGAGCGAACCGTACATAGTTCAGGTGTAGGACACTCGAGTGACTGGCTATAGGCCAAGTGAGAGATTGTTGGACAGTTATGACCCATAGCGTCACTATTTATACAGATCATGGTGTTGTTGTACAAATTAACTATGTGACAAAGGAAATTGCGCTTTTATCATTTGTGATTAGATCTTCAAGATGTATAAATGATGAAAGGTCCATATGATTAGTTCCTGGATTGAGATGATATGAGACAATATCAATCCAAGAAGGTTTAATCATTAAATATCCCTAGTTAGAGTATTATCGAGATTGGACATCGATAATGCGTAAAAGACTAGTATTACACTTGTGCGCGTTATGAGGGCATAACGACATAGTTCTCATATATTTGGGTATAAGATACTCATGCAAGTGTAGTAGAAGGTTGTGTTTTACCGATGGTATGGAAAACAGCTTCGCTCTGGATAGACCCCTCAGAATTCCATTGGTAGTATGACTATGTGTCTATGGAAGTCCGAATCAGGGTAGGTGTATTTGGTCTTAACCTGAGACTTGCACCGCTAATACTTGCGACAATCAATATACTTTGGTTTTGGTCGTCCAGGGCTTTAACAGGTTCTGTGTACGCCTCTGCTGTGTATATTGAGAATCGTAGTGTGTTGGGTGTGATGTCAAGACGGAAGTATCACTCCAGTCATAGTGGAGATGATGGTCACGTAGGATACGGAACTGGTTCTCTTATGTACTACAATCATCGGATAAAATGACTAGGTCATGTTTATCTGATTATAGAGACTAGTTACCAGAGATCCGATATGTGCTTCGTACGGGGCATACACAATTCTAGCCCCAGGCTTTGCACGTGACATCCGATACTGGATCGAAATACGCAATACTATGTATATACGTCTGATATAGATCACATATTCCAGTAAGGATATTTCTGGAGAATTGGGTAGGCATGGCGATTTGCTAGAAGCCAACATTGTCTTGTAAATCGGTACAAACGTAGTACTAGGTACGTACGTGTTTGGATAGTCTGACGACCGGATTTACTACCAACATATCCGGGGATCTCATGGGTCGCTTCTCAAAGATTCACCGATGACGTATAACTCGCACTTTATTAATCTGAGATTAATTAAATGAGAGAGAAAATTAATCTGGGATTAATTACGGAGATATTTTATCTGGGATAAAATATTAATAAAGAGAGAGAACGATCAATTTGGAATTAATCGATAAAATAATATATTCGATATATTATACGAAATTGGATTTCGACGCAGAATTGAAATTAGATTTTAATTCGGGCGAACGAGTTAATTTAGAATTAATTCGTTAGCGACGTGAATAGTGATTTCGCTAGGCATAATCATTTAATTGCGTCGCAACGGAAAATTCGTTAATTTGGAATTAGCGAACCCAAGCCCGGGAGTGTTTGCAAGCGCACTCGCATTTCGAATTCAAGTGCGGCCCACAAGTCATATCAAGCGTCAAATCATTAGTCACATCAAGCGTCAAATCACATGTCACTTTGAGTGATGTGACAATTTGTCACTTGATTGATGTGAATAGTGATGAAGTGGTTGTTGGCATTTATGCCTTGAATTTTTGCATTTGGTAAATCAATTATTTGATTTTTGGAAAATCAAAAAATTGTGTATTAGATACACAAACCAATTTAGACAACACACTTCTATCTTTTTCTTCATTACTTACGGTTTTGGAGCCAAAACCTCTCTCTCACACGGTCTAGGACCAGTTTTCCTCTTCTGTTTTCTGCCAAAAACCGTGAGCATGGAGAAGGAAAATGATGATTTTGTTGCAAAATCAAGAGTGCTAGCACACATAGGAGACATCCCAAGGTGATAGGGAAACCCACTTGTGAGCAAGGAATCACCAAATGAAGCTTGAAGCTTGGAGCACACTTGGAGATGGCCGAATTTGAGGAGACAAAACCAGTGGACTGCCGAGAGCTCTAGGAGGGCTTAAAAATTTTTGTTCTTCGTCGCATCGGTCAACCGCTCAATGTAAGTATTCCTCAACTTCGTTGATGTATTCACACTTATGTTTCTTGCTTGATTCGATCCTCGGGACCGTAGATTTTCCCAACACATTCTCCCTTCATGAGGTCGGCATACCCGATGGTACAGAATGGGATGGCCTGAAGCCAATGGGGTATTCTCCTTCCCCGAGGTCGGCATACTCGATGGTACAAAATGGGATGGCCTGACGCCAATGAGGCATTCTCCCTCCCTAAGGTCGACATACCCGATGGTACAAAATGGGATGGCCTGATGCTACGGGGGCATTCTCCATACCCGAGGTTGGCATATCCAATGTTACAGAATGGGATGGCCTGGCACCAAGGTGGCATTCTCCCTCCCCGAGATCGGCATACCTGATGGTACAAAATGGGATGGCCTGATGCCACATGGGCATTCTCCCTCCCCAAGGTTGGCATACCCGATGTTACAGAATGTTGAGGCCTCGGCGGTATAAAAGCAGACCCAAGCCATTAAACACACACAATAAACAAGCATGGTTAAATAAGTTTTTATCTGAGAAGGGAAGAATATTACTCATATTTTTGGGATCTATTGCCCATCTTACAACTCTTTGTGAGTCATTTTAAGAGAGGCACTATCAAAAATATCTCCTCAGCATTCCAAATACCTAGCCTGATGACATTTGTTATCAACGCTGGTCGGCCTCCGCAGCCACTTGGTCTATGTACTCGCTCAGATAGCTGTTTTTTACCAAGTCTTCCACCTGCTTTCGTAGGTCTCTACATCGCTCCATGGTGTGTCTCCTTGTATTATGGTGCATATAATAAGACCATTTGTCTTTCTTCTCATTCGAGAACTTCCTCATGTCGGGCTTTGTCAATAGGCTTTTATCTTGGACCTCTTGAACTATCTGGGCCAGGGGTCTGTTCAAATGAGTGTACACCGTGCCTCATGCCACGTGATTAACCTGGACAAAAGCCCTTCTCTCTTGGGCCACATTGTTATGCTGCATTGGTCTGAACTCTTTCTGCCTCGGGGGCGGCCTTCTCACATCCCTGCTCTGTCCCCGCTGATTCTCAAGCTGAACCACCTTTGGCTTCCGAGCATTCCCTCCTTAGGTAACATTCTCCTCACATTCCACCAAAAAAAACTTCATTGCCAGCTCCAGATCTGTGACATAGTCTGATACATCCTGAATCCCAAGTGAGTCCATAACTTCCCGACCTTGAGAGCCCATTTAAAACTCTTCAGTGCCTCATGGGACTCATACACCTCAATCTCCAGCACCATATTATGGTACCTCTCAACAAAATTCTTTAGGGACTAATCATCTCACTGATTCACCAACCTCACCCCATAATTTTCCTCGGCACACAGGCCCCTTTAAAATGTCGAACAAAAGACTTCCTAAGATGAGTAAAACTGCAGATACTTCCCGGTGTTAAACTTCTAAACCACAAACTTGCTGACCCGCCCAAGGTCAGAGGGAACACCTTGTAAATGGCCTCTCCTACCATTCCTTGAATCTTCATCAACAGGACAAACCTCTCAACATGAGATTTGGGATCTGTATGACCCTTGTAAAGGTCCATGGATGGCATGGTGAACCGCATGGGGAACTCCGTCGCGAAAATCTCTTCTGTAAAGGGGGAGGATGTCTCTCTATCCTGGTTGTCCCTCGTCCCCCCTTGCATGTTCTCTTACCACCTTTTCATTTCCTTCTTAAACCAACTCTTCATATGGTTCTCGGTGCTATCATGCTTTTTCTCACGAGCTTCCCCACGTCTACCACCCCGTGCACGATACCTTCCGTTACTAGGGATCCCATATTCTTCCTTAGGATGCCGCCCATGGTCACTTTCCGCGAAACACGTGCTGTTGCTAAAAGACTCCGGTGTCTGCCTGTCGTCCTCCTCTTCCCACAACTCTCCCACCGGCAAAGCTCTGGCTGCGACTACCGATCTCACTTTTTGGATGTTCCTCCTTCCTTCCTCATCATCCTCATTCACCCCATCAACCCTCTTTCTTCTGGATACCTTGTCCCTCCTCGGATTCGGACCAGCTTCAATCCTTTCTTCGTTCATTTTTTCTAACTTTTCCAGCTTCTCCATCATGGCCTTCATAAAGGCTTCGGTTGACTCCCTCTCTTTTCTCATGTTTTCTTCTATCTTCTCCATCTATTCCATTGTTGAAGCCTCTGAAGACCTGTGGTTCCCGTCTTCTGCCATCGTCTTAACACGTCTACCGCTTTTTGCTCTGCTCCTTACAGATGTCACCAACTGTTGATGACTGATTTTTATTCCAAGGGCAAATTTGGGAGTTCACTTCTCGAACAATCCTCCCTCAATTCTGAATTTATTTGGTTTGTTGGGAACCAAAAACAAACTTAGCAAGAAATGGGAAACACATAGATAAAAACAGGGGATCTAACGCGGTTCGGTGGAATGGATCCAACCTACGTCCACGGACACAAAAAAGGGAAGTTTTTTATAACATGGTCGGGTTTGACCGACCAAGGTAAAATGACTCTTTTACACATCTGACCGACCTCTTTCAAGTTCTCTCTTATAATAAGTTTTTATCTTTCTTACAATGCTCACGAGAATACAAATTGCTAACCTTTACAAAAGTGCACCAGCCCCTTTATATACAAAGGAAAATAACACTGTTCCACCGTCCTCGTGAAGTCAGCCACGTGAGCCTGCCACTACCAGATGGGCTCTCTGCCCCAACCGTTCCGCTAAAAGCAAGTCTGCCACCTGACACTTTATTGAACAATCCCCTCCTTGGATATTGTCATACGCGACCTTTATGATGCCAGCATGTATCCGCATGTTCACCTGATGGCGTGTGTCAGAGGATAAACTTGCAAGTTCCTCCAATCATGTCAAGTCTTTATTGGTAGTGGACGTCCCCAGGTCATGCTTGCACCATTATACCTCGTCCTCATCAATACTACCCCGACCTATCCTACCAGGTCGGACGGTTGAAACAATGGTCATCTTGTCATTCCGAGCTACTTGATTGGGTCGAACCCGAGGACTTCGGTCACCCTGGTTCCCCGAATATCTATCCTTCTCGGGTTGGTCAGAAAATGAGGACCGAGCCCGACCTCTCAGCTAGGCCGGATTCCCTTGTTTAATGACCTCGGCCTCCATACACTAAAATGGGAGTTTCCCCTTATGCCCTCTCTGAACTATTGGCGATCCTTAGGTCCGAAAGCCACCATCAACAGAAACCAATTATGATCTAAGTGCATATTTTTATTTCTCAATTTGCGTGAACATGTAGTATTGTTATTGTTAAAAAATAATCAATTTAACTGTATTTGTAAGGCTCAAATAAATGAGATAATATATCATGTTTCAGGTATATATGACATCTCTCTCACAGCAGCTGAGTCTCACACAGTTGTGGGACCCAGCTATTGTGAGAGAGATGACATATACACTCGAAACATAATATAATTTTTGAAAATAAAGGCTAAGAAACAGAGTCCAGGCAGTGTTGAAACTTATTAAAGAACATAATCATACTAGGTGCAGCACCGTCGTTTAACTCGGGTTCTGTGAATTCTTATTTGCATTCGTGCCGTAGATTGTTATGTAATTTGTATATTCATATTTATTAGATTTGACTGAACCGAGATTATTGACAAAATTAAAGGATTATGTCTTGGACCGGTTTAGAGGTGTTGACGGTGGATTTTGGTCTCAGGGTAATATAGGAATATCACTTCCGAGGTAATCCTCCTTCAATAGTGAATTTGTTTGGTTATGGGGGACCAAAAGCAAATTTAGCAAAAAATAGATAAACACACCAATCAACAAGGAGATTTAACGTGGTTCGGTGGATTTGGATCCAACCTACGTCCACGGACACAAACAAGATGATACTTTTATTACTCAAACACTCTTTTCAGGTCTCTTTTTGTTTTCTACAAGTCAGAGCTTGATCATTCAGATGCCATTACACATTCTCTGCCCTCCTATTTATAATAGTACAGAAATCAGACTCATATTCGTATAAGAATTCCTGGTCGAATCAGTGTTCTCCTATTGTAAGGATTCCTAGTCTAATATTGCTTTCACTTTTCTTATTCCTTTTTGGATTCTGACTCATTACTTTTCCTCGTGAAAGTAAGATAACTTGTTTATCTTATCCGCAAGAATAGGGTGTCATCTTCTGGGGCACGTCTTGATATCTGGTTGGTCTTAATGAGGTCGGTCATGATAGTCTTTTGAACTGAGATTGCTGCTGTCGACCTGATAATGCTCGATTTATCTGAACAAAAGTGATCGGTTACCGGTCTTCATGAGGTCGGTCTATATATGTTGTGGTCGGTTTGAAACCGTAAGGTGCTTGTTCTTTTATTACAAAGTGGTCGGGTTGATTTTAATGATCTCACCCAAGCAAGGAATTACCCTCTTATCCTCGTCGTGCTGCTTTAAATGTCATAGTGCCTGAAAACACCATCAACATCTGTCCCCTAGTTCTCGGTTCCAACGAGTGTATAAGTTGGTGCCGGGAACTATATAAAGGTGGTGTGCCGATTTATTCTGTTGGAGGTCGACCCGGTTCTAAAGTGTTCTGTCGCCTCTTTTCAAGCGCCTTTTCTTGAGACGCGCAACATTCATGTCTGTTTAAATGCCCATCAAATCATCTTTAGGGTTTCTTCTAGTTTCGACACTTGTCAAACATCCGTCGGGTTCCCGCCAAAAGGAAGCGAATCGACCGTGTAGAGGCGTCTTCACAGTGCGCTGATCTCAACCGTCTGTTTAATTTTGGCAGACCTCATTTGCGGTTGACACTTGGCGTTCATCCGGGTTTCTTATTTTGATCCAACGGCCACGAGCGTCCTGATCATGACTATAGGAGGACGAGGCTTTCACTGTGCAATCCTTTTGGCAATTTTTTCTTCCTACATGTAAACGTTTCCTTGTTCCACTCGTGACTCGTTCAACTCAGTGCTATTGGAGTTTCTTTCAACCGCAGATTTTCTTTCTCTCTCTCCGCCGTGACCTGTGAACATAAGGGACGGGCAAACCGCACTGTACAACCTTTAACCTTTCCGAAAAGAACAAGTAAGTCTTCTGAACGACCTCTTCGCAGTTGTGTGTTGTGAATCTGTTGTTATTTTTGAATGTTGCTAGGGAAAGATTTATAGCTTGTTGGTTTTTGCTTAGGGCACTTAGAACCCACCTGCCTAGTTGAGACGGCGGCTCTGAGTATTTTTAGTTATAGACTGATTCCCCCATTCTTTTCCATTTCTTCGAATGTCAGGAATGTATGACAACAAATCTTCCTCTTTAAAATCTGCTAAACCCTCGACTCCCCCTGCTGAAGAGCTTTCCTCGGGTTCGGGGGCACCCAGTGTGGAAGACCTTGATACTAACCCTACCCCTTCCAAAGTTGAGCAAGATACTTATCACCAAAGGGCCCCCCGGAGGGATCTAGAGCCCGGTGATCTTGATAGCTCGGCTCTGGATATGAATCGGCCTTCCAAGATAACTGAGGACGATCTAGCGCTACTGCGGCAGCGATACGATATTCCAATAGATATTGCCCTCGAAGTTCCCGGCCCGATGGATCGTGCTAGTCAACCTGATGAGGGCTCGGTGGCACTTCTTCCTGCTTTTTTTGAGTGTGGGCTGCGGCTGCCTATGCAACGTTATTTCGCTTGGATGCTGGCCGAGATGGAGATTGCTCATTGTCAACTGAGTCTGAACAGCTGGCGGATTTTGGCCGGTATGCATGTGGTCTGGCACCGAGCGGGGTTTAGCGAGCCTTCTCTCGAAGAAGTGAAGAGATTATACCGGCTGAAGGCTAACCCTAGGTCGCACCACGGATGGTACTACCTCTCTGCGTATGCTGATTCTTCCAACGTCGTCCGTAAGCTCCCCGACTCCAATAAAAACTTCAAGGATCTTTGGTTTTGGGCCACAGGAGATTGGGCACGGGTACTGTGATTTTACTTAGAGGACGTCTCGATCCCGGACATCTTCAGAGCGGGAGGTTAGGAGTTTTAATACCCCCCCTTTTTTTTGTTCCCGTTTTTAGTTTTTACGTTAGGCTTCTAACTTCTCTGGTTCCTCCCAGCTTGTTGGCGGGATGCTCCCAAGGTTTCTCGTCAGGTCCGGAGGCGGGTACATTGGGCTCGGGGGTATGCCGCCCACTGGAGAGAGTTAGTTAATGATGCAGCTTTTGTTGAGTCGGGCCTTATTCGGATCGTCCCTCCGGAGGTCCCTAGTCGGATAGGTAGGTTTATACTGATCTTCTAACCAACTCTTATGTTTATTGAGCACGTTTCATGTTGTTTCTTTTTTCTCTCTTTATAGTATGCTCGGGTCCTGATTTTCTTTTTATTTTTGCTTTCTTGCAGGCATGTCAAAGAGACCGAGGTACCTTGATCGGTTGGCCGATGTTTCAAAGAAAACCAGTCCTGGTGGAGCTGGCACTTCCCGGAAGCGACCTGAATCTTCTGAGGCTAAGAAGGTGGCTGAGGGGGTAGAACGGCCGAGCTCTGGGGGGCCAATCTTCATCTCCCGGGGCGTCTCTAATGGTTGCTATCCGTCCTGATAACCCCCCAAAACCTTCCAGGAGAAGGAAGCGCCAATTTGGAGCTGTGGATACTCAGTTGGGGCGGGAATTGGAGGAGGAGGATGAGGCTCCGAGTAAAAAAACTTCAGCTCGGTAGGGGGGTCCTTCTAAGAAATTGAAAGGCTCCGTGATTCTCGGGGTTGATGACCTCGGGAAGGATATTAGGGAGGCTACTTCCCATCTGGTGCTGGCCTTTAATGAGCTGGTCGAGGCCGTACCTCCAGAGAAGATTCCGAGGTTTGAGGACCTTTTTTCTAACTTTTCTTTCTTTCTTGGCAGGCAAATTACTTGGCGGCCAAGAACAAGGATTTGTTCATAAGCCTCTTGTCCGAAGGCGGCCAATCCCAGAGGCTTCAAAACCGTCTTTCTGAAGTGGAGGCCAAGCTGGCTAGTGCTGAAGAGAGGAATAGGGATCACGAGCTGGCCGCGGTCGAGGTTGTCAAAACAAATAAAGCCCTTAAGGCTGCTGCCACTCTAGAGCGGAAGAATGCTGAAGAGGCGAGGGCAAGTTTGGTGTGAGGCCCGGACTGAGATTGGGATCCTCAAGGTGGAGATAGGCAGCGTGGAGTATAAGCTGCGGGCCAAGGAGGAGGAATTGGGGCGGACCCGGGATGAGCTCATGGGAAAAGAGGCAGAGCTCGAGGGGGTCGGGGATTGCGCTGAGATCATCCCAATGGTTCTGCCTAGTCTTGATATGGGCCCTATTCATGCGGCCATCCGTTTTTGCAAAGGGGAGATGTCCGAGGAGGAGTTTCAGAAGTGGCTCCCCCATTCTTCCGAGGAGGCGATGGATCCCGACCCAATTTCGG
The DNA here is from genome assembly GCA_019454045.1 of Zanthoxylum bungeanum. Lineage (NCBI taxonomy): Eukaryota > Viridiplantae > Streptophyta > Magnoliopsida > Sapindales > Rutaceae > Zanthoxylum > Zanthoxylum bungeanum. The sequence goes on along the minus strand of SKCR01044509.1, from coordinate 44,778 downwards.
TTGCTCCGGTACCTGCAGTAGGGGTTTCCCAGGTTGACATGGTCGAAACTGCTGTTCCCCATTCCGAGGCCGAGCCTATCCAACCAACGTCTGAACCAGCTGTGGAAGAATGTCTCGCCCTTGTTCGGGTTGATTGAGAAGGGGTAACCCGGACGGGGCCCTGTGTATACTTAGCCCTTTTTTTTTTTGTAATAACATTTCAAGCTGTATCTTGACATATATATATATATATATTTATGTCTTTATTATCTCTTTCTCTTTTGGCTTTTCTTCATGTTTCCTGTTATCCGAGCACTTGAGACCCCTTCGTGGGGGACAACATGAGCTGGAGGGATGTAATCTGATCCCGAGCTGAGGGAGACACTAGGCTCTATAGGAATGTTACCTCCCCAGTCCAAAGAAGACCGACTCGGTGGGACGTAACCCGACCCCGAGTTGAGGAAAACACTTGGCTCTGGGGGAATGTTACCTCCTCAGTCCAAAGAAGACCGACTCGGTGGGACGTAACCCGACCCCGAGTTGAGGAAAACACTTGGCTCTGGGGGAATGTTACCTCCCCAGTCCAAAGAAGACCGACTCGGTGGGACGTAACCCGACCCCGAGTTGAGGAAAACACTTGGCTCTGGGGGAATGTTACCTCCCCAGTCCAAAGAGGACCGACTCGGTGGGACGTAACCCGACCCCGAGTTGATCAGTCTAATGGTCTCGGCGGAACGAAATCCAACCCCGAGACGGGTAATTTAAGGGAAGTGAATCAACCTTTTGAAGCCCTACCAAATCCGGCATGGGCGTCCCCTTGCCAGTCCGGCGAAAAACAAAAACAAAACTTTGGAAAATAAGATTAAAAGGTGGGAGTGACTTAGTACTTATCCCAAAAATGTTTTTGCAAGTATAAACAACAATATGGATGCCTCAAGACAGCGTCCTTTCCGAGGTCTCCAAAATAAAATTCCGAATCTTTCAATTCAGTGTCCCGACGAACCAGGATTTGGATCAGTAGAGCGTTTGAATGGTGAGGGCACATCCTCTACACGTCGGGTCACTGTGGAGCCTGTGTATTTGTATGAGGGCTCCTCCTTACCACGCTGGAGCAGGCACACGCTACAGGGGCACAACGTATCCCCGTGCTGCGCCTCTCTCAGATCCAAAATGATGAATGGATCTAAGAGTGTCCGGGATACTAAGGGCATATTCCTCCTTAGGTCCGGCATCACTGGAGCTAGCAATCGTCACGGGGGTGTCATCACCCCCGTGCTATGCTTTCCCACGGATCCATTACATCGGGTAGGTGAGGATCAAAAGAGTGTTCGTCACATTAAAGGCATGTTCCTCCTTATGTTCGGTAACACTGGAGTAAGAAATCGCCACGGGGGTATCATCCCTCCCTGTGCTATGCTTCTCACGGATCCTATGCATCGAGCATGCCCCTGAGGACCCCGAGCCAAGAGAGATACTTGGTGCTGGGGGAATGTTCCGTCCCCAGGCCAATAAGCGTGACTCGATGGGACGTAACCCGACCCCGAGCCGAATAATGAAGAGGCCTCGACGGAACGTAATCCAGCCCCGAGCCGATTGAAACATTAAGGGCATATTCCTCCTTATGTTCGGTAATACTGGAGTAAGCAATCGCCATAGGGGTATCATCCCTCCCTGTGCTATGCTTCTCACGGATCTATACTCTGATTTACCTTCGTCCTTGCTTTTTAATGCTTGTATGGAGTTGAACGATTCTGGTGTGACTTTATGCTTTCTTTATGGTGGTAGTTGATCTGATAGTTGCGAGTTTTGTGCTTTTTGGCTTTGGACCGTTGTATTGAGTATGTCCCCGGAGTTTTTGAATATGGTTTTGCAAAGTTTATTCTTTAGAAGAGTGGGTGAAAAAAGAAAGTCTTTATTTATACTCGGGGACATACTGCCCTTCTTACAACTCTTTGTGGGTCATTTTGAGAGAGGCTCTGTATTCGAATTTATGTCCCTTATGTGTTTGCTGCAAACGAAAAGGAGGAAAGGAGAGTTTTCTGGAAGTATTCGTTCAACATCTCGGCGTTCCATGGCTTTTTTAATCTTGTGCCGTCCAGCTGTTCTAGGATGTATACTCCTGGCCTTACTACTTTTACCACCTTGTAAGGCCCCTCACATTTGGCGCCTAGCGAGCCTTCCTCTGGCCTTCTGGTATTTAGGGTGACCCTTCTTAGCACTAGGTCGCCCGGGATGAAAATGCGTGTCCGAATCCTTTTATTGTAGAAGCGGGCCATCTTTTGTTGGTAGATTGTTGTTTTTATGGCTGATCTTTCTCTCTTCTCTTCGACTAGGTCGAGGTGGTTTCTGATAAGTCCTTCATTCTGTTTGCTCTCGTAGTGCTGGACCATGTGGGAGGTCACCCCGATTTCTGCTGGGATGACAGCTTCATATCCGTATGCTAAGGAGAATGGGGTTTCTCCTGTGGAGTCTTTATAGGTTGTCCGGTGTGCCCATAGTACTTCTGGTAATTCCTTGACCCATAGGCCTTTGCTGGATCCAAGCCGAGCTTTCACGTTAGCCTTGATGGTCTTGTTTGTCGCCTCGACTTGTCCGTTTGACTTGGGATGGGCTGGTGTGGCGAACCTTAGGGCGATCTGGAGGTCCTCGCATAGTTTTCTGAAGCCTTTGCTATCAAACTGCTTCCCGTTGTCAGTGATGATGGCTCGGGGAATTCCGAATCGGCAAACGATATTTTTCTTCAGGAATTCAGTGGCTTTTTTCTCCGTTATGGTGGATAATGGCTCTGCTTCCACCCGTAACCAAGATTTCATGCTGCTGTCCTTGGTTCCATGCCTCCTCCTGCGGTTTCCTCTCTTTTTGTTGTCTTGGGCGCGGTACTTCTCAGGCCCGGTATCTTCCCGCACTCTCTCGTCATATTCTTTTTCTCTTCTCCCAATGTTGTGAGGGTTATCATAGGAGGAGTCTGGTGACGATTTGTCATCCTCTTCCTCCCATATGTCCTCAGTTTGGGAATCTTTCTGCACCACCACAGATCTTACCCCGTAGGGACCCTTCCTCCGGGGTCTGTCGTTCTCACTTGTATCAACAATTCGATTTCCTTCTGCTATTTCGTTCCTTCGTCGGCTAGTCCCGGTCTCGAATTTTCCGTCGTGCGCTCCTTTTATCTTTTCCAACCGGTCTACTATGGTTTTTAGCAGGGTTTGATTTTCCTCCCTTTCTTTCCTTAGGTTCTCCTCGATTTTCTCCATCCAATCTGCAGCCGAGCTCCCTGATGATTGGTGGTTTCCGCCTTCCGCCATTGTCTCACTACGCGAGTTGCTTTTTGTTGAAGTCCCCACAGACGGCGCCAACTGTTGACGGTGGATTTTGGTCTCAGGGTAATATAGGAATATCACTTCTGAGGTAATCCTCCTTCAATAGTGAATTTGTTTGGTTATGGGGGACCAAAAGCAAATTTAGCAAAAAACAGATAAACACACCAATCAACAAGGAGATTTAACGTGGTTCGGTGGATTTGGATCCAACCTACGTCCACGGACATAAACAAGATGATACTTTTATTACTCAAACACTCTTTTCAGGTCTCTTTTTGTTTTCAACAAGTCAGAGCTTGATCATTCAGATGCCATTACACATTCTCTGCCCTCCTATTTATAATAGTACAGAAATCAGACTCCTATTCGTATAAGAATTCCTGGTCGAATCAGTGTTCTCCTATTGTAAGGATTCCTAGTCTAATATTGCTTTCACTTTTCTTATTCCTTTTTAGATTCTGACTCATTACTTTTCCTCGTGAAAGTAGGATAACTTGTTTATCTTATCCGCAAGAATAGGGTGTCATCTTCTGGGGCACGTCTTGATATCTGGTCGGTCTTAATGAGGTCGGTCATGAAAGTCTTTTGAACTGAGATTGCTGCTGTCGACCTGATAGTGCTCGGTTTATCTGAACAAAAGTGATCGGTTACCGGTCTTCATGAAGTCGGTCTATATATGTTGTGTTCGGTTTGAAACCGTAAGGTGCTTGTTCTTTTATTGCAAAGTGGTCGGGTTGACTTTAATGATCTCACCCAAGCAAGGAATTACCCTCCTATCCTCGTCGTGCTGCTTTAAATGTCATAGTGCCTGAAAACACCATCAACAAGAGGCATATATTATTCATCTATATTAGGCATTACGTGATTGATATAATTTCCACATTAGAGGCATAAGTTTTGTTATTCTTCTTTATTTGTCATTTATTGTATCTCACCTTGTATAGTCAATAAAAGAAACAGAATATACAAAATCAATTTCCTAATTGTTTTCTCTTCATTATTCTCTTATTTTACATGTTATCAGAGATCATATTTTTATTTTTTTTTTGTTAATCATGAGTAACGAATCCAGCCTCGCCACCAATTCAAATAAATCCATTGGTTCGATTACTCAAAAACATACATCCCCATATTACCTTCATCCCTCTGATAATCCAGGTATACTAAAAGGCTCACGAATCTAGTTTCGAAATGAGGCGGTCTTAGCAATGAAAAGATATCCCGCTGCTTAAAAATGAAGTTCGTGTTTCCGCCCCCTAGCCAAGCCACTTGAGACGGGTTTTAATCTGCGAAATGTTGCATTGATTTCTGATTTATGAATCACTGCTAGTATGAATGCGAGTGAAGCTTTTTTTAGAGAATCTCGTAGCGATTGGTACTGTATGAGAAGAAATCCCGGTAGCTAAGTGGGTAAGCGGAGATAATTATAGTATCTCAAGTTCTTACCGGAGATAATTATCTCATATGACGTCGAGCCTTTCCGAATGGCCTTATCAGCCAAAACTAATAACACCCCATACGACCTTTTTAACTAGTTGTATATTGTTTGCTTGTTTAGGGAGATCTTTATTAATAACATATTGACATAGGTTATATAATTAAGTAAAAAGTTCTCTAATTATCTATTTGACTTCAATATTAAATTCTAATCCAAAATGTAATTAAACTCAAATTCCTAAACCCTAATCAAAATATTTTGAATAAAAAATACGACCACCTAGTGTCGCCTGGTCTATCCGTCTATGCGCCGCCCAAAAGGCCTAGGCGCTAGGCATTCCCCCACTGTAAACCAAGTGCATATTTTAGAACCATGCCTACAAATGAGTAGAGATGACAAAATTCGGATCCATATCCGAATATTAATCTGAGTCTAGATCCGAAAATATTTTGATAGATCCAAATCGGTATGTGAGTCAGAAAAAATATCCAGACCTAAATGCGAATATACCTAGTCGGCATAGTTATATCCATACCAGATATGGAAAGCATTATATTTTTTTTACATAATTAATAAATTTCTGGATCCTTATGGATCGAGGATCATGCTATCCGAATCCATGCGGATTAATAATTTTTTACCACTATTTGATAGATCTAGATCTATATGCGGATCATAAAAAAATTCCATACCTAAATACGCCTATACTAGTCTGAATCTAGGTATGTCTGGACCAGCTCTGGAAATCATGATTTCTTTTTAAATTATTTTAATTTTTATTTGATTTTATTTCCATTCTTTTATATTTTTGTATTTTCTATTTCTTTTCTATATTTATTCTTTAAAAAAACATAATTAATAAAATTTTGAATCCGTACGTGCCTGAAATTCTACTATTGGATTCAAACTTTTTTTAATTAAGATCCATTATTTTGAAAACAGACCGATTATTAAATCAGTGATATAAAATCTTCAATGAATTATTAGTTCGACCGGTTGAACCGATTAATGTCATAAATAATTTTAATTAATAAAAATTATAAAAATATTTATTTTTTTATTTAATTTTTATTATTATGAATCAACCGATTCAATTTATCAATTTTATTTATTTTGATCGATTTTTTCCATCTCGAGTTTTGAGATTCAATCGGTCCAAACTCATAACTGTTTTTCAATTCCAGGACGGATCCCATTTTAAAAACTATACTAAGATCTCACTTTTGAGAAAAAACTTGTTTGGTCCCACATAAGTATGTCCCCCTAATGTTTACACTAATATCCACTTATCTCCTATTATTTTCATAATACCCCAACACCCCACTGAGGTCAAAAGTCAACATATTATTTTATATTTTGATATATTTACCCTTGTTTAAATAATTAACATTTTTACATTATTAGTTATTCATTATCTTAATTAAAAATATACAAATCAAAATTATACAAATAAAAAATTAGAATTTTGGATAAAAAATTATCTTGAATCCAGTCCGATTATTTATTGAAAATGAAATTGTTATCAAGCAATTCTTTTGTTTTTAATAAAAATAAAAACTTTTTATTCACCGGTATACAACCAAGTAGACCTGACCAAGGTTCCAGTTCCGAATCGGAACCGAACCGATTGGAACCAAACGGTTTTGGTTCCAATTGTTTTCAGAATCGGAACCGAATATAATCGGTTTGGTTATGATTCTTACCTTAACTGAACCGGTAGGAACCGTGGAACCAAACGGTTCTAACGGTTCCAACCGGAACCGGGTTGGAACCCTAGCTAGGGTTCCAACTTTCCAATGGCTAGTAGCCGTTAGGCTGGAATAGGAAGCCCAACGGCTCCCGTCTCAACGGTAAACAAAAAAAAAATTTGGGGATTTCCCAAATTACCCTTAATAATATTAATAAAACGGCTAATTTTAGAGGCATTTTAAGTATCACAAAAATATTCTAAAAATGTATAAATATGGGTCATTTTTCATTATTTCAACGCACCAATTTCTCAATTCTGAATTCTCTCAATTCCTACAATTCTCTCATTCTCAATTCTCTCATCTACAATTACATTTTATCATTCTCAATTCTCTAATTCTTTAAAAGTTCTTAAATAACAAATGACAAGCTCATCTGAGAACACAATGTCAAATGTACCAACTGTAGACACGGCGACGCTGTCCGGACTCGCGGCCCGGTCGGGAGTACGGAGTAGCCCACTGGGGACTAAATCGGAGAAATAAAATGGGGTCGCCACCCATTGTGAACTGGGAAATGATTTAATGCGGCACTCACCCCTCGCAAGGGAAGATCTCAAACCGTTGGGTTCAGAATGGTCCCTTACTTATGCCAATTGTAATGAAAAGATTTACGCAATAGTATAACCAGGTTTTATGCAACACATGCAAGATAATGTAATCAACACACAAGATTTCACACCCATAAACGTAAACAAATACAAAAGAAGATAAATACGTAATTCCATAGACATATTAAACAAAGAAGTGCAATAGGTGTAACAAATGATAACTGTAAAAGCATTAGTAATAAAAATGGATAATTAGGTACATAATGCAAAGGAAATGACCAAAGAATTAAACATGCGTGAAATGTGATGAAAAGAAATCTGATCACTGTATGTGCGTCCGTCTAGCATTCGGAAACATGTTCGAATGGTAAACATAATGCATGCGTTCGTGTAGCGTCCAGAGACACATTCGAATGAGAATGAAACAGAATGCATGTGTTCGTCTCAAATGGTGCCGTGAGTGGCTTGGATTTGTTTATGGGTTTATGGTATGCTTTCACGTGTGGCTGCTGTTTTGTGGAAGGTCAAAGGCGTGCGTGGAGAGGGGCTGAGTGTGTGCTTCTTTGTTTGTAATTTTATTTTGAAGTGCCGAGAGTTTTAGGGTTTTTGTGAGGAAGAGAGAGTAGAGAGGGAAGCCGTGAATGAGAGCCAAGAACGAATAGGTTTGGTTTATGTCCCTTTTTATAATGGTGATCCTAGGGTTTCTATTGTGTGTGTTAAGTTAGGGTTTTCTCTTTTTCTTTAGTTTGTGGCCGCCCATCTCACAAATTTGCCAAGATTTTCCTTCCAAATTTGGAGGATGCAATCTTGGCTAATTAGGAATGGGATAGGATTTAAATCTTTGGTAATTAGGAAGGTGATTTATTTAATTTAGGAAGGGGATTTATTTAATTTAAGAAGAGAGATTTGATTTAATTTAGACATGTGTTTTAAATGTGTTGAATATTTTTGGATTGGGCTTTGGTGGGCCTTAGGCCTGTGGCTTGGTTCTTTGGCGGGCTTGGGCGTGTGGCTTGGTTCTTTGGGTTGCGGGGATTCTGGGCTGAGCCTAATAGTTAAAACATAGATTAGTCGAGCGAACCTGAGGCTAAACAAACGAATTAAATCTGAGGATGTACTTATTTCTGAATTTTCCCTTCCAACATTTGTTTCCCGCAACTTCCGCAACTTATCGGGTAGTGCCTCCAAACGAGACTCATCATCGGGCTTTCATGTAAAAATGCAAGTGTCTACAGTCGCCCCCACTTTGATGGGCGTGTGCAGTGTGTGACAATGACAATCATATCAAAGTCATGCATGCATTTTTACTTACCTGGCTCGCCAGCTGTTACTTGACTTACCTGTTGTTCTGAGATACTTCAAACTGAGTTGATGGTGGTGAGGTGCTGCGACCCATAAGGTTTATCCCTGTAAGATGCTGCGATCTCTAGGATTCATTACTGAACTGAGCTGATGAGAGGTGGTCCATTCCCGAACCATTACTGTGAAGTGGTTCATTCCCGAATCATTACTGTGAGGTGGTCCATTCCCGAACCGTTACTATGAGGTTGTCCATTCCTGAACCATTACTGTGAAGTGGTCCATTCTCAAACCGTTACTGTGAGGTGGTCCATTCCTGAACCGTTACTGTGAGGTGGTCCATTCCCGAACCGTTACTGTGAGGTGGTCCATTCCCGAACCGTTACTGTGAGGTGGTCCATTCCCGAACCATTACTGTGAGGTGGTCCATTCCCGAACCGTTATTGTGTGATGTGGTTCATTCTTGAACCGTTACTGTTAGGTGGTCCATTTGCCGAACCGTTACTGTGAGGTGGTCCATTCCCGAACCGTTACTGTATGGCGTGGTTCATTCCCGAACCGTTACTGTGAGGTGGTCCATTCCCGAACCGTTACTGTGAGGTGGTCCATTCCCGAACCAATACTGTGAGGTGGTCCGTTCTCGAATCGTTACTGTGTTATGTAGTTCATTCCCGAACCGTTACTGTGAAGTGGTCCATTCCCGAACCGTTACTGTGTCAGATTATGGTAGGTTGGTCGCCCCCAGACTCGGTTTATCTTTTTGTTCTTCATTGCTTGCACTCGGCCAAAGTAGATCATTTGATGTGGTGTTTCGTACTGTCATACCATATTACCTCTTTTTTTACGAGATAGTCCCAATAGTTGTACATATAATTGCCCTCAAAGGATGCTCAGTTTCAAAACCAGAGAGCCTTCAAAGTACTCGATGCAACTCAAATCCGACCGTTTGAATAAATGACCTGAACCAGACTCAAAGTGTGTGTGTGCCAAGGTCCTTTTACAGCTTGATCCTTAAGTAAGCCAACTCGATGATTTTGTTTCAAAGAATGAGACCAATGGGTCAAACCAACCTAGATGTCTTGATCATGCTCTGCAAATACTTCTCCGTACTCAATATGATATGGTTTTTTTTTATTTTCTTTCGTCTCTTCATTTTTTTTAACACACCTACCCTTTAAGGTAGCATTTCTCCTCATGGTGGTCCTAATACTCGCCCATGGGTAGCTTTACGCTTATCGGTTATATGTGGTTTATATTTTCTGCTTTAGAGACTTTTCTTTTGTATCCAACCATACCACATATCATAACACAAGTAAGTCAGTATGGACATCTAAGCGAATGGTCATTCATTGATCCGCAATCTCTTCAACTAGTCATCTTGCCGACTACTCAGGCTTTCACTGTTGAGATCCTATAATTAAGTGCTCGCGAGTCTAGTCGAGATCAACTACTCAAAATATCGGATGAGAGTACATCTCGCACTTATCGTTTCTAAGGTTTCACCCTATAGCAAACAATTTCATCATCGAACTTATGCCTAACCATTAAGGACTTTTTTTTTTTCAATTTCAACTCTCCTGGAATTCTCCCTTTCAACTGCTGATAGTGTGGGCCTCGCCCTCTGGGATTCATTCCCGAAGATTGCTGGTAATGTGGACCTCAACCCTGGGATTCATTCCCGAAAACTACTGGTGATGTGGGCCTCGTCCCTGGGATTCATTACCGCAACTGATGGTAATGTGGGCCTCAACCCTGGGATTCATTCCCGAAACTGATGATGTTGTGTTACTACTCTCGGCTTGCTTGTATTTTCCGTTTTTTTTTCTTATTTTCTTCGAAACTTGCGAACACAAAACAAAAAATTGCAAGTACGTTACGTGTATGCATGCATGCATGGATGTGTTTCCTATTTTATTGGGTTAGGTCTTCCGCCAGTTCTTCCGGTGATCGTTTGGTCTCCTCTTCCTCAGGCAAAATATTGCTTCAACCTGTCCACGTTGATTGGATCGGTGAACTCGTTCCCTTCTAAATCTGATAGTCTCACTGCCCCGTTTCCCATCACTTTCTTGACTATGTAGGGTCCTTCCCAGTTGGGTCTGAACTTTCCTCTCGGGTCCATCGTCGACGGCTTTGACTGGTTGAGTACCAGATCACCTTCTTTGATCTTGGTAGGACGTACCTTCTTGTTGAATGCTCGAGCCAATCTCTTCTGGTATATCTGCATATGATGCAAGGACTTCATCCTCTTCCCATCTAGTAATGATAACTGTTCGAATCTCTACGAGGCCCATTCTTGTTCAGGTAACTCCGCCTCCGCTAGTACCTACATTGACTATATCTCAACTTCTACCAATAATACTGCTTCCATTCCGTAAACCAACGAATATGGGGTGGCTTATGTTACTGTTCTCACAGAAGTTCTGTAACCCCAGAGGGCGTACGACAGTTTGTCCGCCCAATCTCTGTAACTTTCCTTCATCTTGGCTAGTATCTTCTTTATCGTTTTATTGGCTGCCTCGACTGCCTCTTTGCTTGTGGTCTGTAAGGTGACGACTTGTGATGTCCTATTCCGTACTTATATAGCATCATCTTCGTTTCTCCTTGAAACTGGACTCCGTTGTCTTTTACTATGTGATGCAGCATTCCGTATCGACATATGATGTTCCGGGCTCTGTTTTACTGTAACGTTACGAAATGACTCGGCTTCTACCCATTTTGAAAAGTAGTCTACTGCCACTACTATGAAACGATGTCCATTAGACGTGTGTGGTCGAATTTCTCCGATCATGTCAATTCCCCATGCTGAGAAAGGCCACAGCTCCGATAGACCGTGCAACTCTGTGTGCGCCAGATGGTTCAAGTTACCGTGCACTTGAGAATCATGACAATGCTTTACCAGCTTCGCGCAGTCAGCTTCCATGGTCGACCAGTAGAAGCCTTGTCTCACTATCTTACGAGATAAATTCAATCCGTTCATGTGCGATCCACATACTCCGGCGTGTACTTCTTCCATCACTTTCTGAGCCTCTTCCTTTCGTAAACACTTCAACTGGATGCCATTAGCTAGTCTCTTATATAGTACCTTCAAACTCACATACTGGGAGGCCAACTTCTGAATGGCTATCATATCCTTCCTACCGACTTCTTCTGGGAATTCTCCGCGTCCTAGGTATCGTTGAATATCGTAGTACCAAGGTTTTCCATCATTGACTTCTACTTCTAAGATCCTTTCTATTTCGTAACTGGGCTTGCTTGTTGTTGTCAACACTAGAGGTCCGGGTTCTCCCAAGTTGCGGCCAAGGTGGCTAACGCGTCTGCCATTTGGTTCTCTTCTCGCGGCAAGTGCTGGAATTTACAATCGGGAATAGCTTGTGCCAACTTCCTGAGATGAAATAGGTAGGGTCTCAACCGTTCTTCCCTCAATTCCCATTCTCCTTGCATCTGTCGAACTACTAACATCGAGTCTCCATGTAGACAACAGAAATCGGCGACGCTGTTTCTAGGCTCGCGGCCTAGTTGGGAAGTATGAAATAACATGGAGTCGCCACCCGGTGTGAACCGGGACAAAGATTTAAGGCCGCACTCACCCCTCGCAAGGGAAGACCTCAAACCGTTGGGTTCAGAATGGTCCCTTACTTATGTCACTTGTGATGAAATGATTTGTGCAATTAATCAACCGAGTCTACTCAATAATCATGCTCAAGGGTAATTAGATCTAACATGCTTTCATCCAAATAACTCCACGCAATATACACAACGAGCATATGAACCATTAAACCAAAGTAGACAAATAACTAATTAAACATAAACATAAACTAAACGAAACATCATGCATAAAGAATGAAGAAACAACATGCCTAAATAACACAATCATGCTTTGAAAATTAAATAACAAGACTAAATTAAATCATGCTTAAAATAATAAATAAATAACCTACAAACTATAACATGCTCAAATACAAGTTTGGACGGAACGAAATATGGGACTCTTAAGCGGTACGTGGCATCGTGTCCCGAGTGCAAACCGTAATACCGTCCATCCGGAATCGGCTACGAAATTTACGTCCGAGTTTCCATCTGATATACCACAAAAGGGAACACATATTCCGCTCATCCAATAATCACATCATGCCTCAAACGACTCTCATGCGATAATATTTTAAATTAAATAAAAGAAACGAAAGATAATAAATAAAGAAGGTGCCCTCAGGTCTAACCTCTTTTGTCGTTCCTCGAAAGCGCGTTACACGGCCGTCGGAAGGGTTGCTACTCCGCAACTTTTCTGGTTCACTAATCCAACGTTTTTCCTCAATGTTTCACTGTCTGGGTTGCTGTTTTCACACCGTTGCGCTGCTGTTTTTGTTGTATTTTCTGGTCACTATTTTTGGTAATTAGGGGACTGTTTTGGCGGTTTTTTAGGGGCAGATTTGGGTTAATTCGGGGACTATTTTGGGCAGTTTTTTGGGTGCAGTTTTGGGTTAGTTCGGGGACTATTTTGGGCAGTTTTGTGGGTGCAGTTTTGGGTTAGTTCGGGGACTGTTTTGGGGGGCGTTGATTGCTGTTGCTAAAGGCGAAGGCTAAACGTGGCTGTGACGTGTTCGGCAGGTGAATTAGCTGAGTGGAGGCAAATTGTTTATGTGAGCGTCAGTTGGCTTCTAGTTTGGGTCGGCCGTGGCTTAGGGTTATTGATGACGTCGGTTTCGTTGGCTTAAGGGGTGGTTATTCTTGTTGTTCGGTGCTCAGGGCTGTGATGATTTGTTGTTTATTGTTTGTCGGTGGAGAGCTTGATTTCACGTGGCTGAGTGAGTGGCTTTGGGTGATGGGAGAGGAGTGAGAACGTGAGGAATCGGTGGAGGGCCTGCTAGGCTTGTGTGCGTGTCAAATTGAGAGAAGTGCAGAGTGTATGAGTGACCAAGAAGATTAGGGTTAGTAAGGGTTTTAGTCTTGGTCGGTGGGTTTCGTCTTCACGTGGAGGGTTTATTTTTAACGTGGTTTGGTTTCGTGAGTGGCGAGTCAGTTTGTTGAGAGAGAGAAGGTGAAGAACGCAAGGGTTTGTGAGGTGGCTGTTTTCACGTGAGTTAGGGTTTCATTTGTGTTTTGCCGAGAGAGAGATCAGAGTGCTGCGTGGTGTTGAGAGCTGGTGGAGTGTGGTGTGCTTGTTCAGTCGGTGGGGTTGCTGAGAAGGGCGTTATGTTAGTGCGTGAAGGCTGTGGCTACTTGTTAATGAGCATGATGAAGGCCTCTAGAGAGATCAGAGGGCTGTTGATATTTATTTAAATTTTTTGGTTTGTTTGGTAGATGCCGTGAAAGAGATGCCAGGGAGGAGGGGAAGATGCGAGTGTTTCAAGAGATTAGATTTGTGGAGAGTGAAGAAGAGAGGTTAGAGAGATGCTGGGGTTTTAGTGAGTTTGTATGTGTTTGGAAAGATGGTGGCGAGAGAGATTAGAGGCCATTAGGTTTTTTTTGTTTCTTTTTGTTCGGCCATGAATGGAGTTGTTGGAGAGGGAGAGAGATGCCGAGAAGGGTTTTATTTTTATAGAGAGAGGGTAGGGGAATTAGGGTTAAGTTTGTGCATGTTTTGAAAGGAAATAAAATCAATTTATGTGTGTATTTAATTTGATTATTTAAGGCAAGAAATTATGTAATTTTGCTGGGGAATTATTTAAATTTGCTGAGTGGTTTATTTGATTTTGGAAATGATTTATTTAATTTTGGAATTAGAATTTATTTTAATTTAATTGATTTTAATTTAATTCAATTTAATTTTAATTTAATTTGTGATATGTGTTTTAATTATTATTGGATGTGATTTAATGGGCTTGGGCTAAGGTTAAGTGTTTTGCGGGGGTTTTGAGCCGAGGATGTGTTTTAAAACGAAGGTCCAACAAGTGAACCCGAAGCTACTCCAACGAGTTAAATCCAACAATGTGTCAATTTCCAACTTTACCCTTCCGACGTCCGTTTCCCGCGGCTTTCACAACTAAAGAGGTAGCGTCTCCATACGAGACTCATCATCGGGACTTACATGCAAAAATACAGTGCCTACAGTCGCCCCCACTTTGATGGGACTTGTGCAGTGTGTGACAATAACAATCCTATCAAAGTACGTGCAATGCATTTTTACTTACCTGGCTCGCCAGCTGTCACTTTGTTTACCTACTGCTCCGAACTGAATTTGATGATGTGCCATTCTTGGCGTGCTAAACCCCATACCTAGGGTGTCGCGGTAGTCCACAATAATCCGCACTAGTCCACGATAGCCCATGATAGTTGTCCACAATTCTTCACGATAGTCCATGGTAATCCACGGAAGTCCACACAATCCTCATAATCTCCATAGTCCACGGTAGTCCACATAATCCATGGTAGTCCACGGTAATCCACATAATCCACGGTAATCCACGGTAGTCCACACAATCCTCATAATCCACAATAGTCCACCATAGTCCACATAATCCACAATAGTCCACGGTAGTCCACAACACTTCACGATAGTCAAAGGTAGTCCATATAATCCACAGTAGTCCACACAATCCTCATAATCCACATAGTCCACGGTAGTCCACATAATCCATAATACTCCATAATAATCCACAATACTCCACATAGTCCACGGTAGTCCACATAGTCCACAATACTCCACAATAATCCACCATACTCGACATAGTCCACGGTAGTCCACATAGTCCACAGTACTCCACAATAATCCACAATACTCCACATAGTCCACGATATTCCACATAATCCACATGACTTACGATAGTCCACGATACTTCATGATAGTCCACGGTAGTCCACATAGTCCACAATAATTCACGGTAATCCACGGTAGTCCACACAATCCTCATAATCCACATAGTCCACATGCCGTACCTGGCAAAACTGTTCTGATGATGCAGTGGGCCTCGACCCTGGGACGCATCCCAATAACTGCAACCGACAACGGGGGACTCGACCTTGGGACGCATCTCAATTCCACTGACAATATGGGCCTCGACCCTAGGACGCATCCCAATAACTAATGATGCAGTGGGCCTCGACCCTGGGACGCATCCCAATATTTGCAACCGACAACGGGGGCCTCGACCCTGGGACGCATCCCAATACCGCTGACAAAATGGGCCTCGACCCTGGGACGCATCTCATAACTGAAACTGATGATGATGTGGGCCTCAACCCTGGGACGCATCCCCAAACTACTGATGATAAATTGGGCCTCAACCCTGGGACGCATCCCAAAACTGCTGATAATGATGTGGGCCTCAACCCTGGGACGCATCCCCAAACTCCTGATGATGATGTGGGCCTCAACCCTGGGACGCATCCCCAAACTGTTGATGATAAATTGGGCCTCAACCCTATGACTCATCCCCAAAACTGATACTGATGATGATGTAGGCCTCAACCCTGTGACTCATCCCTGAAACTGATGCTGATGCTGATGGGAGCCTCAACCCTGGGACTCATCCCCACAACTAATACTGATGATGATGTAGGCCTCGGCCCTGGGACTCATCCCTGAAACTGATGCTGATGCTGATGAGAGCCTCAACCTTGGGACTCATCCCCGCAACTAATACTGATGACTCCATACCCGGAGTGCCAAACCTGGCAAAACTCCCGGCTTGTTCATTCCCAAACTGTTTTTCCATTCTTGGAGTGCCATTCCCGGCTTGTTCATTCCCGAACTGTGTTTCCATTCTCGGAGTGCCATTCCCGACTTGTTCATTCTCGAACTCTGCTCCATTCTCGGATCGTCATTCTCGGCTTGTTCATTCTCGAACTCTACTCCATTCTCGGATTTCCATTATCGGCTTGTCCATTCTCGAACACTACTCCATTCTCCGATTACCATTCTCATTTTATTCATCCTTGGACCTTACTCCATTCTCGGATTACCATTCTCGGCAAAACTGATACTGAACTAAAGTGGGCCTCGCCCTCAGAGTGCCATACTCGGCCAGATAGATTCTGAACTAATGTGGGCCTCGCCCCCAGAGTGCCATACCCGGCAGAACTGCTATTGATGGTAATGTGGGCCTCGCCCCCAGAGTGTCATACCCTGCAAGACTGATACTGAACTAATGTGGGCCTCGCCCCCAGAGTGCCATACCTGGCAACACTGATACTGATAATGATGTGGGCCTCGCCCCCAGAGTGCCATAACCGACAAACTGATTCTGATAACGATGTGGGCCTCACCCCCAGAGTGATGTGGGCCTCGCCCCAAACTGATACTGATATGGGCCTCGCCCCTGGGACTCATCCCCAAGACTGAAACTGATATGGGCCTCAACCCTGGGACTCATCCCTGAAACTGACCGATATAGGCCTCAACCATTAGACTCATCCCCAAAACTGATTCATTTCTGAAACAGACTGTACTGTCGCTGCTTCTGATTGGCTTGTCTTTGCCGCTTTCCTTTTTCTTCTTCAAAACCTGTGAATACAAAGCAAAACAAACACAAAAAAGAATGCAAAATATGTTACGTGTATGTATGCATGCATGCATGAATGAATTTCCTATTCTGTTGGGTTAGGTCTTCCGCCAGTTCTCCAGGTGATTGCACAGTATTCTCTCTAGTCTCATGGCTCAATTTCTTGTCATGTCCCGGATTCACGAGGTGGTAGACTGGTCGCTCCCAGTCTTGATTTAGCTTTATGTTCTCCGCTGTTTGCATTTAGTCAAGATGAACCACATGGTGGGGCCTTCCATATCATCATACTATATCACATGCTACGAAATAGTCCCAATAGTTATACATATTATCGTCCTCAAGGAATGTCCAGTAATGAAACCAGAGAACATTCAAAACACTCAATGCAACTCAAATAAGAGTTTTTGAATAAATGATCTATGCCAGACTCAAAGTGTGTGTGTGCAAAGGTTCCTTTGCAGCTTGATCCTTAAGTAAGCTAACTCAATGATTTCGTTTCAAAAATCGGGATCGATGGGTCAAACCAACCTAGATGTCTCAATTATGCCTGCAGTTACTTTTCTATGCTCAATGTGGTATGGTTTTCTTTCTCTTTTTTTCTTTTCATTTTGAACTTCTTCTTTTTTTCTTTTCTTTTCGTTTTCCATTTTTTCTTTCTCTTTTTTTTCAACACACCTACCCTTTAAGGTAGCATTTCTCCTCATGGTGGTCCTAATACTCGCCCATGGGTAGCTTCACGCTTATTGGTTATAGGCGGTTTATTTCTTTTCTTTAGAGACTTTTTTTTTCAACCATACCACACATCATAACACAAGCAAGTCAGGATAGACATCTAAGAAAACGGTCATTCGTCGACCCGCAATTTCTTCAACTAGTCACCTTGCTAACTACTCAGGTTTTCACCGCTAAGAACCTATAGTGAAGTGCTTACGAGTCTAGCATAGATCAATCACTCAAAGTATCAGGTAAAAGCACATCAAGAGTTTATCGTTTCTAAGGTTTCGCCCTAAAGCAATCAATTTCATCATTGGACTTATGTCTAACTATCAAAGACTAAAAACAAACAACAACTCTTTTTTTTTCTTTTCTTTTTTTTTTTTTCTTTCCTCTCTTTTTTCTTTTTTTTTCTTTTCTCTCTTTTTTCTTTTTTTTCTTTTCATTTTGAACTTCTTCTTTTTTTCTTTTCTTTTCTTTTTCCATTTTTTCTTTCTCTTTTTTTTCAACACACCTACCCTTTAAGGTAGCATTTCTCCTCATGGTGGTCCTAATACTCGCCCATGGGTAGCTTCACGCTTATTGGTTATAGGCGGTTTATTTCTTTTCTTTAGAGACTTTTTTTTTCAACCATACCACACATCATAACACAAGCAAGTCAGGATAGACATCTAAGAAAACGGTCATTCGTCGACCCGCAATTTCTTCAACTAGTCACCTTGCTAACTACTCAGGTTTTCACCGCTAAGAACCTATAGTGAAGTGCTTACGAGTCTAGCATAGATCATTCACTCAAAGTATCAGGTAAAAGCACGTCAAGAGTTTATCGTTTCTAAGGTTTCGCCCTAAAGCAATCAATTTCATCATTGGACTTATGTCTAACTATCAAAGACTAAAAACAAACAACAACTCTTTTTTTTTCTTTCTCTTTTTTTTTCTTTCCTCTCTTTTTTCTTTTTTTTCTTTTTCTCTTTTTTTTCTTTTCTCTCTTTTTTGTTCTTTGTTCTTTTTTTTCTTTTTTTTCTTTTTTTTTTTTTTTTGAAGGCCCCCAATGGTCTTTCTATCATTGCTGTAAGGTTTTCTGTTTCTCTATTTCCTCTTCCCCGCTATCCATGTTTGCTAAATTCCCATTGACAAACCTCCTTTTTTTTTTAACCCAACGGATATCTATGATGGCTTTTAAGACACAGAGGATTAACATGATGCATGTATGCATGAGATGCGTGCGATGTATGAGATTTAATATACATGTGGTTATTAAAAGCATTAAGGGGCAACTTCTATAGGATATACAACTATGGTTCTCATGCGGGTTTATGACAATGCCTTTGAATGAACTCCATCAACCCACTATAGAAATGGTCAACTAATGCACAAATTATACAAATCACAAGACATGATTTCGGGGCCAATTCTCTTATCCCCAGTGGAGTCGCCAGACTGTAGACAACAGAAATCGGCGACGCTGTTTCTAGGCTCGCGGCCTAGTTAGGAAGTATGAAATAACATGGAGTCGCCACCCGGTGTGAACCGGGACAAAGATTTAAGGCTGCACTCACCCCTCGCAAGGGAAGACCTCAAACCGTTGGGTTCAGAATGGTCCCTTACTTATGTCACTTGTGATGATATGATTTGTGCAATTAATCAACCGAGTCTACTCAATAATCATGCTCAAGGGTAATTAGATCTAACATGCTTTCATCAAAATAACTCCACGCAATATAACACAATGAGCATATTGAACCACTAAACCAAAGTAGAGAAATAACTAATTAAACATAAACATAAACTAAACGAAACATCATGCATAAAGAATGAAGAAACAACATGCCTAAATAACACAATCATGCTTTGAAAATTAAATAACAAGACTAAATTAAATCATGCTTAAAATAATAAATAAATAACCTACAAACTATAACATGCTCAAATACAAGTTTGGACGGAACGAAATATGGGCCTCTTAAGCGGTACGTGGCATCGTGTCCCGAGTGCAAACCGTAATACCGTCCATCCATAATCGGCTACGAAATTTACGTCCGAGTTTCCATCTGATATACCACAAAAGGGAACACATATTCCGCTCATCCAACAATCACATCATGCCTCAAACGACTCTCATGTGATAATATTTTAAAATAAATAAAAGAAACGAAAGATAATAAATAAAGAAGGTGCCCTCAGGTCTAACCTCTTTTGTCGTTCCTCGAAAGCGCGTTACACGGCCGTCGGAAGGGTTGCTACTCCGCAACCTTTCTGGTTCACTAATCCAACGTTTTTCCTCACTGTTTCACTGTCTGGGTTGCTGTTTTCACACCGTTGCGCTGCTGTTTTTGTTGTATTTTCTGGTCACTATTTTTGGTAATTAGGGGACTGTTTTGGCGGTTTTTTAGGGGCAGATTTGGGTTAATTCGGGGACTGTTTTGGGTAGTTTTTTTGGTGCAGTTTTGGGTTAGTTCGGGGACTGTTTTGGGCAGTTTTGTGGGTGCATTTTTGGGTTAGTTCGGGGACTGTTTTGGGGGGCGTTGATTGCTGTTGCTAAAGGCGAAGGCTAAACGTGGCTGTGACGTGTTCGGCATGTGAATTAGCTGAGTGGAGGTAAATTGTTTACGTGAGCGTCAGTTGGCTTCTAGTTTGGGTCGGCCGTGGCTTAGGGTTATTGATGACGTCGGTTTCGTTGGCTTAAGGGTGGTATATTTTGTTGTTCGATGCTCAGGGCTGTGATGATTTGTTGTTTATTGTTTGTCGGTGGAGAGCTTGATTTCACGTGGTTGAGTGAGTGGCTTTGGGTGATGAGAGAGGAGTGAGAACGTGAGGAATCGGTGGAGGGCCTGCTAGGCTTGTGTGCGTGTCAAATTAAGAGAAGTGCAGAGTGTATGAGTGACCAAGAAGATTAGGGTTAGTAAGGGTTTTAGTCTTGGTCGGTGGGTTTCGTCTTCACGTGGAGGGTTTATTTTTAACGTGGTTTGGTTTCGTGAGTGGCGAGTCAGTTTGTTGAGAGAGAGAAGGTGAAGAACGCAAGGGTTTGTGAGGTGGCTGTTTTCACGTGAGTTAGGGTTTCATTTGTGTTTTGCCGAGAGAGAGATCAGAGTGCTGCGTGGTGTTGAGAGCTGGTGGAGTGTGGTGTGCTTGTTCAGTCGGTGGGGTTGCTGAGAAGGGCGTTATGTTAGTGCGTGAAGGCTGTGGCTACTTGTTAATGAGCATGATGAAGGCCTCTAGATAGATCAGAGGGCTGTTGATATTTATTTAAATTTTTTGGTTTGTTTGGTAGATGCCGTGAAAGAGATGCCAGAGAGGAGGGGAAGATGCGAGTGTTTCAAGAGATAGATTTGTGGAGAGTGAAGAAGAGAGGTTAGAGAGATGCTGGGGTTTTAGTGAGTTTGTATGTGTTTGGAAAGATTGTGGCGAGAGAGATTAGTGGCCATTAGGGTTTTCTTTGTTTCTTTTTGTTCGGCCGTGAATGGAGTTGTTGGAGAGGGAGAGAGATGCCGAGAAGGGTTTTATTTTTATAGAGAGGGGTAAGGGAATTAGGGTTAAGTTTGTGCATGTTTTGAAAGGAAATAAAATCAATTTATGTGTGTATTTAATTTGATTATTTAAGGCAAGAAATTATGTAATTTTTGTGGGGAATTATTTAAATTTGGTGAGTGGTTTATTTGATTTTGGAAATGATTTATTTAATTTTGGAATTAGAATTTATTTTAATTTAATTGATTTTAATTAAATTCAATTTATTTTAATTTAATTTGTGATATGTGTTTTAATTATTATTGGATGTGATTTAATGGGCTTGGGCTAAGGTTAAGTGTTTTACGGGGGTTTTGAGCCGAGGATGTGTTTTAAAAGTCCAACAAGTGAACCCGAAGCTACTCCAACGAGTTAAATCCAACAATGTGTCAATTTCCAACTTTACCCTTCTGACGTCCGTTTCCTGCGGCTTTCACAACTAAAGAGGTAGCGTCTCCATACGAGACTCATCATCGGGACTTACATGTAAAAATACAGTGCCTACACTCCATAAACTTCTACACCCTTAGATCCTAAGGTTAGCAGTGTTGTAAATCCGAAGGCGCATGCTTCATATTCGGTCATGTTGTTGGTCACTCCGAACGTCAGCCTCTTGGCCATAGGTAGGGTTTCTCCTTCGGGGGTTACTATCACGATTTCTATTCCGGCTCCTTTGTAATTCATTGCTCCGTCGAAATACATCTTCCATCTCTGGACCATTATTGCCTTAATTTCCTCGTCTGGGAATTCAAACTTGTATTAGTCTCCTTCTTTGGGTTGTAATGCCAGGAACTCTGCTACGGCTCGCCCTTTGATTACCTTAGAAGTGAGATATTCAATATCAAATTCCATCAGCAATACCAACCATCTGTCTAACTTTCCTACTAGCGAAGGTACCGAATGCAGATACTTCAAGGGATTCTCCTTTTCTACTGCTTGGATCTTGTAAGACTGGAAGTAATGACGCAACTTTCTGGAAGCTCACACTACTGCCAAACAGATCTTTTCTACTTCTTGATAGCGGGCTTCATACGGAAGCATCTTCTTACCGAGATAGTAAACTGCATGTTCCACCCCTGTCTCATCTGCTTGTACCATCATCACCCCCATCGCTTCAAGTTCTATGGCCAAATACAGCACTAAGGGTTTGCCCGGTCTTGGAGGTTTCAAGACATGAGGTTTCACCAGGTATTCTTTAATCTTGTCAAAGGCTTCTTGGCACTGCTCATTCCACTTCACCGGCTGGTCTTTCCTCAATAGCTTGAAGATGGGCTCGCATCCTAACTTCAGCTTGGAGGTGAATCGACTGATGTACTGGATTTTCCCGAGGAATGCTCTAACTTCTTTCTCCATCTTCAACGCGGGCATTTTGGTAATCACTTTGATCTTTTCAGGGTCTACTTCTATTCCTCCTATTCATACCGTATGTCCTAGCAGTTTTCCCGACGTTACCTCGAACACACACTTCTTGGGATTCAGTCGTAGGTTGTATTTATCGACTCTTTGAAGGAACTTCTCTAACGCTTTAATGTGCCCACTTCTCGTCTCCGACTTCACCATCATTTCATCCACGTATACTTCAATCTCCTTATGCATCAAGTCATAGAATAACGTGGTGGCCATCCGTTGATAAGTGGCTCCCGCGTTCTTGAGCCCAAACGGCATCACCTTATAATAATACGTGCCTCACTCAGTGACAAAGGCAATCTTATACTTGTCTTCTTCAGCCATAAGGGCCTGATTATATCCTGAGAACCCATTCGCGAATGAGTACATGGCGGATAAAGCCGCACTATCAACCAGTACGTCAATATAGGGTAAAGGAAAATCATCCTTTGGGTAAGCTTTGTTAAGGTCTCTATAATCTACGCACATTCTGACCTTCTCATCTTTCTTCGGCACCGGCACAATGTTTGCTAACCACTCGAGGTATTTCACTACTTCTAGAAATCCCACGTCTATCTGTTTTTTGACTTCTTCTCTAACCTTTTCGGCCCATTCAGGTCTCATTCTTCGGAGCTTCTACTTTACTGGTTTCATGTTCGGATAGGTTGGTATTGTGTGTTGGGCGATACTTCTATCTACTCCCGGCATGTCCTCGTAGGACCAAGCGAATACATTAGCGTATTTAGTTAACATTCCCTCTAATGCCTTCCACTCCTCAAAGGTAACCTCACTCGCATTTAGAAATTCCTTGGGATCTTCAGGCGTACCAAGGTTAAATGCGTTCATTTTGGTTGAGTTAATGTCAAATATGCTCATATCGTGCAAATTAAACGGAAGAGACTCAGGCAAATAAGCGAAATGAATGTCTTTATTAATAGCTAATTCGGGATTACAATCAAATAAATCAGGGAAATACACGTCTTCATCATCCGCAGCCTTGTCTTCTTCTTTCTCCTTACTCTCCTCAAGCGTCAGACTCTCTAACTACATCAGCTCCTCTTCCTCTTGTCTTCATCCTTTGCAACTTCTTCTGCCAGCGGCTCCTTGTCCATCACATCCTGGAAGATCTCAAATCCTGGTACCATGATCCCATTGACTTCCACTGTTTCAGGATCTCCTTGATACCTCATAGCCTTCACGAAGTATTTTGTCAGCTTCAGCCCTTTCTTCTTAGTCTTCGGCTTGTCCTCGTCGGATTTGTACCCCAATCCTCTCTTGGTGGTCTGCCCCTTGAAGTCTGGCAGTGCTCCTCCAACACTCGATCATGCGTCTGGCTCAAACTTCATCTTCTCCATGATCCTAGCCACCTTAGGATCCACCCACTCCTCAAAGCTTGCCGCCACTTAGAACCTTGTGAAATGATGTATCTCCAAAGCGGCCACAACATTGTCTACCTCAGCTCTGATGGTGATGATCTCTCCCCCGTACGGAAACTTGATGACCTGATGCAAAGTGGAGGGCACACCCCCAAGCTTGTGAAACCATGGCCTCCCTAATAGTAAAGTAAAAGTGGTCGGGATATCAAGCACCGTGAACTCAACCTCATCCTCAATTGGACCCACTTTGACTACCGCAGCAAAAGTGCCCTCTACTCCCCGCTTACTGTCATTATATGCCTTGATAGTCATGTTGGTGGGACTCAAATCTGTCGCCTTCATACCCAACCTCGACAGAATCTTCAAAGGGCACACATTGATAGATGAGCCATCATCCACCATCACACAAGATGTCCTCTTTCCCTTCACTTCCGCTCTTATGAATAGTGGCCTATTGTGATCTTTTCCCTCCAACGGGAACTCTTCCTCAGAGAATGTTATCACCTGCAAAGCTTCCTTCTGTACCAACCCTACGAACATTGTGGGGTTGGCATCCTCCGATACCAATATCTTACTCAAAGCCTCAACCATGGCGCGTCTGTGCTCCTGAGATGCACACAACAACTCCCAAATGCTTACCTGTGCTCGCATCTTCTTCAACTAACGCAGCACTACATCTCATTCAGCATTACCCGCATTCTCTGCCACTTCTCTGCCTTCTGCCAATACTTTCTTGCCTTTCTCTGCTATATCACTGTAAAAATGCCCACTGTATGTCATCCTCTTCATCACTGCTTGAGAAGTTCTCCAAAAAATTCTTCCCCGTCTCCTTTTCCTCCTCACTGCTGCTATCCCAAATCCCCAGACAAAAGGCTTGGCGGTCAAAGGTTTGGAGGACAAGGCTTTCAGGTAGGCCGGAGTTAATCATGTAGGTGGGTGGTGGAACAAAGTGATAGTTGGGTAGGGGGTTTCTCTGTGTCTTGGGTTGTTCTTTTTCTGGGTCGGGTATTTTGTGGGAGTAGATGAGGTCTTGGATTTCATTCCTGAGGTGGGCGCAGCTGTCGGTGTCATGGCTTTTTTGCTGGTGGTAATGGCAATATAGGTTCATATTGAGGTGTGGTGGTGGAGGGTTAGGAAATGGTCTATCTTCTAAGGGTTTTAGGAGTCACTGTCTCTTCAACTTCTCAAGCACCTTAGAAAAAGGCTTGCCATGGTTAGAAAA
Source organism: Zanthoxylum bungeanum (assembly GCA_019454045.1). NCBI lineage: Eukaryota > Viridiplantae > Streptophyta > Magnoliopsida > Sapindales > Rutaceae > Zanthoxylum > Zanthoxylum bungeanum. The sequence continues at coordinate 19,803 of SKCR01044509.1, read as the reverse complement.
ATGCATGTTTTTATGGCGGCAACCTCAGCAGAAACGGGCTTGGTTCCCGATGGCCCCCCAATGGTCCTCTTATTCAGGCCTTAAAACTTCCTATTCTCAGCTTCTTCCTCCTCAATGTCCATAACAATCTCCCTCAACTATCGAAAATCACCAATTATAGAGGTCGTCCTCCTCAGATTGCCGTAAATTGAGGGCTTAGTGCCCTTGATGATCATCTTGATCTGGTCCTTCTCTGAGGGCCGAGTTTCCATATTCAAAAGTTGTCTCCTCCAGCGATCTATATAATCCTTGAAGCTCTCATCCGGCTTCTTCTTGGTATTCTCCAAGTCGCGAAGCGATAAGTCGATCTCCAAATCCGTGACAAACTGATTCAGAAAGGCCTCTGCCAATGCCCTCCAATCATCTTTGACCTTTCTCTCCAGGTCGTGATACCACACCACGAGTGCCCCCTCAAGTGACATCTCGAACATCTTCTGAACCTGATGCTTCGACAAACCCACCGAACTCATAATATAAACATAATGTCGAAGATGAACCCTCGAATCCCCGTTCCTATTGAACTTGGCTATGTCGGGCATCTTAAACTGAGAAGGAAACTGCTCCTCAAAAGTCATGGCCTCTTAGTCTAGCAAGTCCTCATGCTTACCCTTCATCTTGCGGGTAACTGACTCTATCTGATCCCTAAGTTTCTGCAACTCTGCCTGAGACCCGGCTACCCTTCCCGCGACATACTCATCCACATCATCATCAAAAATAGGGATCTCATCGCTCATCCTGATCGGAGGCTCTTCACGCCTGACATTCTCAGGGTTTCCTACCCCTCCTGCACGGGGCACTGCCATATTGGCCACAGCGGTGGTCAAGGCCTGCAACTGCTCGGTAATCTTAGTGAGATTAGTCTCTAGCTGATCCATACGAGAACCCTCGTTATCTGACTCACTCATGTTTGCTAACGGTCTTTTGACGAGTCTTCATTCTTCTCTAACCCAACGAGTATCTATGGTGGCTTTAAAACTACAAGTTAGCATGGTACAAGTATGCGTGCGATGCATGAAATATATAAAATGCATGAGGTGATCAAACATAATATATCTCTCCGACCTTATTTCTCCCGCACTCGTGGTAAGCCTATTTTTGTCCTAAGTATGGCTTATTCCATGCACCAATGTGGGGTACACAAAATCATTCTCTCTTATACTACGGGGTGAACCTTGGCTACCTCAGTCCCTTTCCATCGGTAAAAGACAAAGACCACTCATTCACAACATTGGCTAAGCCTATTATGGGATAGTGTCATTGTCTAGAAATGACGAATTGGGCTTTCAGCAACCGCGGTCATGAGGATGGACTTAAAGGTATCCAAAAGTATACAAATATGTCATAACAAGATGTATCATTTTTTGATGAAAGCCAGTGTGGATATCGGACTCATGCTCTTGACATATTTGAATCATGTTTGGATTTTCTAAGCCCATCAAGGTTTTCATACAAGTTGGCCCATTATCATTTCAAAGTTTTCAATCATATTAATGCGAGGTGTAAACTTGTCCCAGTTGAAAAAGGCCCAACAGGTTTATACTTTTGCAATAATGTGGCTAAACAACCTCAAATGATAGGGGGCCAAACACAAAGTGGCCCATCAGCATTTTAGAAGCTTTTGGCCCAATCGTCATAAGACACAAACTCATCCCAATTTAAATGGCCCAACAAGTTCACATCTCATGACAAAAAGTCCAAATGAATCCAAATGATGATGGTCCCAAACACAAACATAAATGGTGGCTTCTATAGGTCATATAACTATGGTTCTCATGCAGTTTTTATGGGAGTATTAATAAAGGCTCACGCCGGTGAAGGGTTGCCCACAACTAGGTCTCCCCACTCAAGGGTTCAAGTGACCAAGTGAGCGCACCTTTTTTATACCCTAGGGTACGTGCCAACGAGTGATGATACCATATAATGATCCACCGCTTCGAGCGAAAACAACTTCACGATGCATGAATAACTGTCAAATGGATTCCTCTATTGAAAATTCCCCAGAGGGAGGGTGAAGTGAACTATCTTAAATACCCTTACCTCTTAGGCTCTTATCGCCTTGGTGACAGGAATAAACAATAGATCCTCCAAATTAGTCCATCACTTTAAATATGTTTTAAGGTAAGCTTTGAGTAAATGATTATCTAGATGTCTTCACAACTTTTTATTTTGGCTATAAAAAGGTAGTGAGTGAAGGAAGACACCAAATCATTATCTAACTCTAATAATACCTTTGGTTAAATCAACTTTAGTTTGGAAAGTTTTATTAACCCCTTGGTCCCAAACCACTTGTAGACAAGGTTAACTAAAGCAAAAATCACAAACATTACAAGACATTATTTTGGGGTTGATTCTCTATCCCCAGCGGAGTCGCCAGACAGTAGATACGGTGACGCTATCCTGGCTCGCTGCCCGGTCGGGAGTACGGAGTAGCCCGTGAGGGACTAAACCGGAGAAATAAAATGGAGTCGCCACCTAGTATGAACTGGGAAATGATTTAAGGTCGCACTCACCCCTCGCAAGGGAAGATCTCAAACTGTTGGGTTCGGAATGGTCCCTTACTTATGCCAATTGTATGGAAAAGATTTACGCAATAGTATAACTAGGTCTTATGCAACACATGCAAGATAATGTAATCAACATACAAGATTGCACACCCATAAACGTAAACAAATACAAAAGAAGATAAATGCGTAATTCCATAGACATATTAAACAAAGAAGTGCAATAGGTGTAACAAATGATAACTGTAAAAGCATTAGTAATAAAAATGGATAATTAGGTACATAATGCAAAGGAAATGACCAAAAAAGTAAACATACGTGAAATGTGATGAAATGAAATCTGATCACTGTATGTGCATCCATCCAGCGTTCGGAAACACGTTCGAACAGTAAACAGAATGCATGCATTCGTGTAGTATCTAGAGACGCGTTTGAACGAGAATGAGACAGAATGTCCTCGTTCGTATAGCATTCGAAAATGCGTTTGAACGGGATAAGACCTGATGCATGATAAAATTAAATGCATGCGCGTTCGAGTAGCATTTGTAAACGTGTTTGAACGGACTGAGGCAGAATGCATACGTTCGTGTAGCGTCCATAAACACATTCGGACGAGATTACCAAAGTGGTATCCAAATGACACAAACACACGCGTGAATGTTTCTCAAGCGGTACGTGGAATTGTATCCCAAGTACAGACCGCACTACCATCCATTCAGATTCGGCTACGAAATTTACGTCTGGGTTTCCATCCGATATACCGCAAGAGATAGCAAGCACTCAAACATAAACATGACGCGAATGCGAAAAATGAAAAAATACGAAACAACGACCAAAACAAAGATGAATAACGAAGTCAATAGTATGCAAAAGGTAAGTAACATGACGATGAAAGAGATGCGACCGCGGCCAACATCTATATAGGACTTCGTATGCCCGATTGAACATATCTCACGTCCAATCAAATGTATTTCGTCCGGTGCGGCAAAACATCGTGGTAAAGGTAGCCTTTAGGCATTTTCCTCGAATAGAGGACCTTTGATCCACACGATTAGCCCATGCGCACTAAATAGCAATGCATGAATGAAAGAGGTAATGATATGCAAAAGGTAAATAACATAATGATGAAAGAGATGCGACCACGACCGACATCTATATAGGACCTCGTATGCCCGATTGAACGTATCTCACGTCCAATCAAACGTACTTCATCCGGTGCGGTAAAACATCATGGTAAAGGTAGCCTTTAAGCATTTCCCTCGAATAGAGGACCTTTACCCCACATGATTAGCCCATGCGCATCAAGATTAACAATGCATGAACAGAGAAACAATACACAGAAAATAAATAACGGAACCATAGAAAACAAAATTAAATACCAAAATGTAACACGTGTTTGAAAGTTTCTCAAGCGGTACGTGGAGTTGTATCCCAAGTACAGACTGCACTACCGTCCATTCGGATTCGGCTACGGAATTTATGTCTGGGTTTCCATCCGATATACTGCAAGAGATATCACCGACCATTTAACATAACGTAATCATTAACCCAATGTATACATGAAATATGATAATACTTGTGATGAAATAACAATAAATAACGGAAGTGATACATAATAAACTAAGTGCGAAACATTAAAGGAAGATAAATGACTGAAAATAAATGCGGAATAATAAAGCAATGATAAATATAAATTAAATGCGAAATAGAATAAAGATAAATACGGAATATTAAAATAAAGATAAATGCGAGATAAAAATAAATGACGGAACATCAAGGAGAGATGTGACCAATGGTTTGGCTGTTTTTAATATAGGACTTCGCATGCCCGGTTGGACGTATTCCACGTCCAACCAAGCATGCCATTTCCAGGACGACAAAATAAAAATATAACAAATAGTGCCCTCAGGTCTTACCTTTTAAATCGCTTCCCGGGAGTGCGTTACATCGTCACCGGAAGGGTTAATGTTCCGTAACTTTTCTGGTTTTCTGGTTCGAGATTTTCCTTCGCTGTTTTCTCTATTTTCTTCACTGTTTTTGAATGATTTTTTGCTGCTGCTTCGGGTGGTTATTTAGGGACTGTTTTGGGTTATTTTTGGGACTGTTTCGGACTGTTTTTGGTGCAGTTTGTTGTTCGGTGTTGGTCACTGTTTTGCTGTGATTTTGTGGACTGTTTTCACGTTAATGAAGGGCTTTGTTCTCGGCTTGTGATGCTTGGTTGGTTTTTGTTTGTGTATTGAGCGATGGTGTAGCTTTGTATATTTTTTTTGTTGAATCGGCAGTGGGGTGTGATAGTGAAGGCTTACGTTTTGTGAAAGGTTGTTGTGTGATGAGAGGGAGGGCCGTGCAGGTGTGGTACATTTTTTTATTTAGTGAAGGCTTACGTTTTGTGAAAGGTTGTTGTGGGTTACGTGTGCTGTTTAATAGAGAGGAGGCTGCATGAAAGAGGGACGTGGTGTAAGTGGCGTATGTGGTCTCAAATGGTGTCGTGAGTGGCTTGGATTTGTTTATGGGTTTATGGTCTGCTTTCACGTGTGGCTGCTACTTTGTGGAAGGTCAAGGGCGTGCGTGGAGAGGGTCTGAGTGAGTGTTTATTTGTTTGTAATTTTTTTTTGAAGTGCCGAGAGCTTTAGGGTTTTTGTGAGGAAGAGGGAGGAGAGAGGGAAGCCGTGAATGAGAGCCAAGAACCAATAGGGTTTGGTTTATGTCCCTTTTTATAATGGTGATCCTAGGGTTTCCATTGTGTGTGTTAAGTTAGGGTTTTCTCTTTTTATTTAGTGTGTGGCCGCCCATCTCACAAATTTTCCAAGATTTTCCTTCCAAATTTGGAGGATGCAATCTTGGCTAATTAGGAATGGGATTGGATTTAAATCTTTGGTAATTAGGAAGGTGATTTATTTAATTTAGGAAGGGAATTTATTTAATTTAGGAAGGGGGATTTGATTTAATTTAGACATGTGTTTTAAATGTGTTGAATATTTTTAGATTGGGCTTTGGTGGGCCTTGGGCGTGTGGCTTGGTTCTTTGGTGGGCTTGGGCGTGTGGCTTGGTTCTTTCGGTTGCGGGGATTTTGGGCCGAGCCTAATAGTTAAAACATAGATTAGTCGAGCGAACCCGAGGCTAAACAAACGAATTAAATCTGAGGATGTACTTATTTCTGAATTTTCCCTTCCGACGTCCGTTTCCCGCAACTTCCGCAATTTATCGGGTAGTGCCACCAAACGAGGCTCATCATCGGGCTTTTATGCAAAAATGTAAGTGTCTACACCAACCTAAGAGAGCGGCCCTAGTATCGGTTCACGGAGAAGAGAAGTTAAGTCTCGTTCCTCTGATGTTTTCAAAATTCATTTTCATTTAATCGATACTACAAATGAAGGTTCAAGAGCAGTATGCAACCATTGTGGGGTTTCTTATAAATTTATTGGTGGATACAGCAATATGATTAAGCACCTAGAAAGACATCATGTCGTTGAGCTTGAACTTGATACGACGCAAACTCAAATGGCCAGGTACGCATCATCTAGTAGAGGTACGAGTTCTTTAGATTTATTTAAATATTCCGATGCCAAAAATAGAGAAGAATTTGCTAAATTAACTTGTATGACACATCTTTCTTTAAGTTTTGGTAAAAAATTTGCTTTTACTAATTACATTCAAAATGCTTTAAATCATGCTGCTTGTAGAATGACTCGAAATACAACAAAACGTCAAATTTTTAAATTATACAAAGATGATAAAATTATTTTAAATGAAACATTTAGAGATATTAAAGGTCGTCTTTCTATTTGTTCTGATATTTGGAGTGACCATTGACGAACACACTTATAAATGGGTGTAACTTGTCATTGGATTAATGCATCATGGAACATGCAAAAACGACTTATTACATTTAGAGTTTTTGATGAACAACATACTGCACAAAATATTTATAGAATGATGAAAGTAATTTTTAATGAATATGGTTTATTAGGTAAAATTTTAACAATTGGATTTGATAATGCATCTGCAAATACTGCATTAATCACTGATTTAATAGAAATATGCGAACTAAATTTAGGGGGTCGATTTTTTCATGTTCGTTGCATATGTCATGTCCTTAATTTATATATTCAAGATGGCTTGGAAAAATTATCACATTTCATTGATCTTATTAAGAAAACACTTAATTGTATTTGGTCATATTCTCAAGTTAGGAGAGAATGGGCCAAGTTTTATAAATTAAATGGTATTAAACCGATAAAATTTTCACGAGATGTTCCAACACGTTGGAATTCAACTTATTTTCTTTTATGTCAAGCTTTGCAATACAAAGATGCATTATGTAGTTTTTTTTCTCAACATGTTCAACATATCACACTTTTTCCTAGTCAATGGGAAATTTGTGATAAAATTTTAGAAATTTTAAAAGTTTTTAATGATGCTACAAATATTTTTAGCGGAGTTTATTATCCTACAGAACATTTATTTATTCTTGAAAGTTTGAATATTGTTGGTACTTTCGATGAGCATGTTGAAAGTCGCGATCCTAATGATATTGTTTTGTTTGAAGCTATTAATGTTATGAAACGAAAATAGTTGCATTATTTTAGAGACATTCATTTACTTTATCTTATTGCTGCTGTTTTTGATCCTAGATTAAATTAGAAGGTTTGAATAGTGCTTTACAAGCTTACTATGGATATTTAGGAATATTAGATGAAATTGATATTACAAGAATAATAGCTAAAATAAAAATTGATTTAATAGAGTTATTTAATAATTATATTAGAAGATATAGCTTGCAATCAGTAGGACAATCTAGTAGTAGCGAATCCGTAATGCAAACAAGACTTAGCGCAGATGATCGTTGGTTACTACAACGAAATAAAAAACATAGGGATAACAAGACAAATAATCCGGAATTAGATAATTATTTATCTATAAATTTTGAGTTTTCAACATAAAGTTTAGTTAGTAAAATTTTCAAATCCTTGAATAGTGGAACTGACATCAAAATGTATATCTTGTATTATCAATTATTGTTAAAGAGATATTGGCAGCACCCGTTTCCACCGTTGCGGTTGAGCAAGCCTTCAAAATGGGAGGTAATATATTGGAAGTTAGACGGTCTTCATTACATCCAAGCACTCTAGAAGCAACAACATGTGTAGATGATTGGACCCGAGCTGATCTGAAGCAACAAGAAGATGCCCCTGATGAATTTGAAGTCTTGTTCGACAATGCATCTGCAAGTGCAAGCGGAACTAGAGCTAAAGGATCAACATACACTGATAATGATGATTGTGTTGAGTTTCTAAGGTCAAACCAAGATCGATTTAAGCATTTATAAGTGTGAATACGAAAAAGTTAAGTTGCGGAATACTCACTTTGATCGGCTTTTGCGATGCGCGAAACAACAAAAATTCTTCAAGCTTTTCCTCCAAGGTTCGGCCATGGCTTTTTTTTGTGCTCCAAGTTGAATCTCCAAGCTCCAAGCTTTGTTTGTAGATTCCATGCTCAAGGGTTTGTTTCCCTATCACCTTTGGATGACTCTTTAGTGTGCTAGCACCAAGAAAAATTTGCCACAAACCTTTCCCAAGCTTCTTGTATCTCTCGGCCATTAGAGAAATTTGGATTCCAAGCCGTGAGGGAGAGAGAAGAGAAGAAGAAGATGTGTGTTGGTTTGATTTTCTAAAAAACAAAAAATGATATATCAAAATTTGAATAATCAAATCCAAAAAGGTATATGGCATTTATGCCTTCCAACCACCCCCATCAACTATTCACATCAATCAATGATGACAAGCATCACTTCACTCAAAGTGATGTGACTTCCATCACTTATTGACTAGTGATTTGACGTTTGATGTGACTTATGGGCCGCACTTGAATTCGAAATGCGAGCAGACCCGCAAACACTCCCGGGCTCGGGTTCGCTAATTCTGAATTAACGAATTTTCTGTTGCGACGTAATTAAATCAAATTTAATTAAATAATTATGTCTAGCAAAATTACTATTCACGTCGCTAGTGAATTAATTCTAAATTAACTCGTCCGCCCGAATTAAAATCTAATTTTAATTCTGCGTCGAAATCCAATTTCTTATAATATATCGAATATATTATTTTATCGATTAATTCCAAATTAATCGTTCTCTCTCTTTAAATAATATTTTATCCCAGATAAAATATCTCCATAATTAATCCCAGATTAATTTTCTCTCTCTTATAATTAATCCCAGATTAATAAAGTGCGAGTCATACGTCATTGGTGAATCTTCGGGAAGCGACCCATGAGATCCTCGGATATGTTGGCAGTAAATCCGGTCGTCGGACTATCCGAACACGTATGTACCTAGTACCACATTTTTACCGATTTACAAGACATGGTTGGCTTCTAGTAAAGCACCGTGCCTACCCAATTCTCCATAAATATTCTTAAAGGAATATGTAATCTTTATCAGGTGTAGTATACGTAGTATTGCGTATTTCGATCCATCATCGGATGTCACGTGCTAGGCCTGGGGCTGGAATTGTGTCTGCCCCGTACGAAGCACATATCGGATCTCTGGTAACTAGTCTCTATAATCGGATAATCATGACATAGTCATATTATCCTAATGACTGCAGTACATAAGAGCACCAGTTCCGTATCCTACGTGATCATCATCTCCACTATGACTGGAGTGATACTTCCGTCTTGACATCACACTCAATACACTACGATTATCAATATACCCAGAAGAGGCGTACACAGAACCGGTTAAAGCCCTGGACGACCAAAACCAAAGTATGTTGATTGTCGCAAGTATTAGCTGTGCAAGTCTCATGTTAAGACCAAATACACCTACCCTGATTCGGACTTCCATAGACACATAGTCATACTACCAATTGAATTCCGAGGGGTCTATCCAGAGAGAAGCTGTTTCCGTACACAACCTCCTATTACACTTGCATGAGTATCATATACCCAAATATATGAGAACTATTCCTTTATGCTCCCACAACGCGCACAAGTGTAATACTAGTCTATTCCGCATTATTGATGTCCAATCTCGATAATACTACGACTAGGGATATTTAATGATTAAACCTTCGTGGATTGATACTGTCTCATATCATCTCAATCCAGAACTAATCATAAGGACCTTTTATCATTTATATATCTTGGTAATCTAATTACAAATGATAAAAGAGCAATTTCCTTTGTCACATAGTTAATTTGTACAACAACACCATGATCTGTACAAATAGTGATGCTATGGGTCATAATTGTCCAAGAATCTCCCACTTGGCCTATAGCCAATCACTCAAGTGTCCTACACCCGAACTATGTATGGATCGCTCAAACTTCTGCTGAGAAATAGCTTTCGTCAGCGGATTTACTGTGTGATTATCTGATGCGATTTATTCGATCATCACATCGCCACGATGTTAATTTCCTTGTCACATAGTTAATTTGTACAACAACACCATGATCTGTATAAATAGTGATGCTATGGGTCATAATTGTCCAACAATCTCCCACTTGGCCTATAACCAATCACTCAAGTGTCCTACACCCGAACTATTTACGGTTCGCTCAAACTTCTGCTGAGAAACATCTTTCGTCAGCGAATTTACTGTGTTATCATCTGATGCGATTTATTCGATCATCACATCGCCACGATGTATGATCCGAACGAATCAGATGAATATTTGAAGTATATATATGGATCATTGATGAGACCATTAATTCTTTAGCCTGTGTGTAGCCTAGCTCAGCTGCTAACATAACTACTCCTAATCTAATTAAGATTATTATAGATCCAAAAGGCTTCTATTGCTGCCTCAGCTACAGCAATATTCTGCTTTTGTTGTTTATTCGACAACAGTATCTTGCTTGGAAGATTTCCAGCTCACTGTTCCGTTTATTCAAACTATATAGTACCTTTATTACGACTTATAGTCGTTTTTATCGGTTAGGAAACTTGCAGCAGTGAACCCAGTCACTTCAAGTTGTCATTCTCCATACTTTAAGAAAGTATCATTAATTCATCTAAGATACTTAAGGATGTTCTTAATATCAATCCAGTGACTATCACTTGGATTGGCCCGATCGTGACTCCATATGCTCAAAGCATATGAGACATCAGGTCGCGTACATTTTTCAATGTACGAGTTCTCGGAGAGTGCCAACAACTTTTAGATCTATCCCAGTAGATCCTTATTCCTAGAATAAAGGTTGTCTCTCCAAAGAATTTTACGGAGAATTTTCATGAAAGCCAAGCTTTCACCGATCGTATTATGGGAATATCATTTCCAAGAAATAACATATCATCATTTTTAGGACAATCAATGTCAGTGCGCTCCTACTAACCTCCTTATATACACAAGAATCATTTTCATTTTGAATTAAATCATATACTATTATGATTACATCAAAACGATAATTCCAATAACGGAATGCTTGCTTCAATCCATAAATGGACCGAATTAACTTGCAAACCTTGTTTGCTCGTTTTAGTACGATAAAACCGTCAGGATGTTGTAAAGATCCTCCAAAAGGTTTCCATTTAAGGAAAGCGATTTTGACGTTCAGTTGTCATATTTCATAAATGAAACATGCATCATTTAGCAAGCATTATCCAAATGGATTTTAACCATGGCAACGAGTAAAAGGTTTCGTCGTAATCGACACAATGTTGATAACGATACCTTTTCGCTACAAGCCTAGCTTTGTACGTTGGTATGTTGCCTTCCATGTATGTCCTCCTTGAAAACTTATATAGTACCAATAGGCACAATGCCTTCCGGTACAACAACCAATTTCTAAACTTGGTTGGTATACATGGAATCCATTTCGGACTTCATGGAACTTTGCCATAATAGGTAGTCAATACCTTGTATCACTTCCTCATACGTAGTCAGTTCGTATTCCTCAATAAGATTGACATCTTTAGGAGATGAGATCAGAAACCTGATGAGTGGTATTTATATCACTATTTCCCACTCATCTAACCTAATATTTTATATAGTTTTGATGTGTTTTGTGTTATTTTGCAGATAAATAAAGTTGGAAAAGCATTGGAAGCAATTTGGGGCCAAAATAAAGAAAAAATGACAAATGGGCATTTTCGTAATTTTTGACGTCGCGACGCCAAGCACTTCAGCGTCGCGATGCCTAAAGTGCGCCGGCCATGCTAACGTGCACCGAGGGACACGTGTCAGAATCTGAGAAATTGGACTTGCTAACGTGCGCCGAACTTGCTAACGTGCGCCGTGCCATGTGTCATCATCACAGAAGATTAACTAAAATGCGCCTGATGCCATGTGTCGCAATCCTATTGGACTAAACTATGTGCGTGCCATGTGTCGCCTCCTCATTGGACCGAATCACCGGCAAATCACATGCTGCCACGTGTCAATCTCTCATTGGACCGATCCTATGCGCGTGCCACGTGTTAGATTCTCATTGGACCGAAAGCTCAGCCAATCACCGTGTGCCACGTGTTGTCTTCTCATTGCACCACCTTCACCGCGTGCCACGTGTCACCACATGATTGTGCCGACAGAATCCGCGTGGTCAACCCGTGTTGACCGAAGACGCGTCTTGGCGTCGCTACGCCAAGGCCTCTTGCATCGCGACGCCGGTTCTAGAAAATGTCTATAAATTCAGGTCTTCACCACTTCATTTGGTGTGCTTTCCTTGGGATTTTTTCCCTGATTTCATAGGAAGCATCTAGTTTTTGTAATATTAAAATTATGTATTTTTATTTTTAGTTTTTATTACAGCTTTTTATTTATTTACTTTATGTTTTGTAGTTAAATTTCCGCTGGGGTAAAAGGTGAAACCTTTAATATAATTATCTAGGTAGATCTCACTTAATTATAATTTATAAATTATAATTTAACTGGATTAATTAATGTCAGACTTTATTACCGCCTATATGGTCGGGTTAAATATAAATTACTTTACCGCCTATATGGCTAGTCTTTATGTGACAGATAATTACCGCCTATATGGCTGGTGTAATTGGACTAAATGATTACCGCCTATATGGCTGGTTTTAAATGTTTAACATTATTAATTCCTGAGAAAACAGAATAGAAAATAATTTATATTTTATAATAAGTGAGACTCCTAGATAAGAAATATTAAATGTGGATCCTCTAACCCCCAGCATTTTATTTTTATTCTAGGGAGGTGATGAAACACAATATTACTAGGCTTAATAATTGATTTAATTATTATGGGTAATTTTTTAGTTTTTTATTGAGTCTTAAGTTTAATGCTTCTTGTTGTCTGATCACCAATAAGATTGATCTGGTAAATCTAAAATGAACTAGACATAGGGATTTTAGGTTTCAGCCTTAGATTCAATAGCTCACGATCTTCCTTGAGGATAGATAACCCTTTAATAGATTTCCTTACAGGATATGAATATACCTGTCGGGCGAGGGTAGCCATAATTGGAACTTAATCTTAATGAATCCAGGTAATTTGATTGACATAGACATATGGTTCAATTAGGTTATACTGGGTATTTGCGTCTAACCATCGATAGAGGCTTTTACATATTTTCGTGTTCCAGGTTAGCAAACTGATTTATTACACATAGATAAGAGAATCAATTCATCTTTATAATAATATTGTGTGGAGTCACGACCCTAGATCCTTGAGTCTTTTCTTTTATTTTCCTTAGTATTTTCTTTTGAGTATGTTTTTATTTTATTTTGCAAAACCACATTCAACCTACCAAAAGCAATCAATTCCTTTCTCCCTATAATTAGATACCTGTAAATAAATAGTATCAACAATTAATAACAATGGTAGGAATTAAGTCCTCGTGGGATCGATATTTTTATACTACTTGAACGATACGTACGCTTGCGTTATACGTGTGTGTTTACGCCGGTCAAAACCCATACCTCCCAGGTTCTTTTCTGACTCTCTCCGACTTGCGCGGTTCTTGTGTATTCGAAGATTATTGGTATAGTTTCATCCTTGATGAACTATTTGTGTTCCATTAAGGAATCGGTGGCTGGAATAGTATTACTCCGATTTTCATCGAGTTTTACTTTCCTCCCACTTACCACTGCATATCGGTATTCCTCTTAGGAAAACCGTATGGTGAGCAACAATTAAATTGTTCTCATGTGAGTTGTATAAGTACTATACTTTGGTTACCCTAGGATAACCCATAAATTAGGCACTTATCCGATTTGGGTTCTAGTTTGGTATCATCCAAACATATGCCCAGCATTCCCAAATTTTCAGGAATGAGAAAATCCAGTTTCTTTCCTGTTCATATCTAATATGAAGTCTGTCTAACAGATTTTTATGGAACCTTATTCAAAATACATTTTGCACTGATTAATGTGTATCCTTTGAAGGAAATGGTAGTTCAGAGCGCCTCATGATTAACCTTATGATGTCCAACAAAATTTGGTTTCTCTGTTCGGACACACCGTCAAATTGACGTGTTTCGGGAGGAGTCCTCATTGAAAGAATACTATACTCTTTCAAGTATTTGAGAAACTTATTGCTTAAGTATTTTCCATCATGGTCTAACCGTGACGGTTTTAATACTTTAGCCGGTCTGTCTGTCTACTTCGTGTCGAAACTCTTTGAATTCATCAAAAGTTTCCAATCCGTGTTTCACAAGAAACACATAACCATAACGCGATGCCACATCCGTAAAGGTTTTGAAGTATTCATATCCACCTCTAGCCTAGCTAGACATGGGCCCACTTACGTCACTATGAACGAGGGCTAACAGATCAGTGGCACTTGCACTTTTACCAAGTAAAATGTATTATAGTCATTTTGCCTATTAAACTAGATTCGTAGACTTTATTTGATTAGAATCAAATCTGTCCTGGTACCCACTCTTTGAAAGTGTGGATATACGAGTCTTGTTAATTGTGTCACAGACAACAATACCACTTATAAGTTTCAACTGATTAATTCAGTTTGAGCTATTTGTTTGTCATGTTATACGTTTGAGATTTATTTATATTCAAAATATAAATACTGTTATTCACATCTAATGTGGTTATCTCAATATCATCTTTATAAAATAAAACACTTTAGTGTTCTAGAATATAAAGGAATACCCGCAACGGGTTAATCTCTGATATAGAGATAATGTTTCTAGTCAAACTAGTTACATTCTAACAGATTCCTAATTTAAGTACATACCCGAAGGGTAGTTCCTAAACTTAAGTTTCTACGGTTAAAACAGCGACTGTCGTCCCATTTCCGACTCGCAGATAAATCTCAACTGAAGTCAGTATCCTGCTTATCGGCAGATTCTGCACACCAGTACGTATATTTATGTACCACATCCAGTATCTAAAATCCAATTTTAATACTAGTAGTGAACATGTTGATGACAAACATATTTGAAGTCGGAGCCTTGCCCGTCTTTAATTCCTTCATGTCTGCCTTGTCCATACGGCAGTCACGCTTCCAGTGACCCCGTTTGCCACAGTTTAGGCAGACATTTTGGGATATGTCATATGTCTTCCCAGAAGATTATAATGATTTTGCCTTTGCCCATTTTCCACACCCCAGAAGCCTTTGGCCAAGCCTTGGATTTCTGGGATGTCGAAGTAAGATGCGCCTTGCGCTTCTTGCCCTATTGCAAACTCTGGCTTTGTCTCCTTGAGTATAGCCATTAACTCTCCAAGAGTTTTCTATTGCAATTTGTACTTCTAAGATCTAAGGATAGATCTATGAAGATCTTTCAATTTCAATATCATACTATAAGGATCTAATCCTTAGTTCTGACTAAGAAATTAAAGAGTCTTTGCGGCAAGCATAACAGATTAAGCACTAAAGTTATCATCACATGAATATTCCAAATATCATGTTCTACTATTTGCTCAACTCCGGGCTTAGGCTCGAGACGTCACTCTATCAAATAAAGTAACATCTTGGTCCCAAGGACTATCCTGAGATTTTATTCCCAATCTGAAAATTAAAGCCGTTTAAATAAAATTTTCTCTCAGGATTATGTTCTAAACGCTAATCTTTCATTTATCTTGATTCCAATAGTCTAACTATCAAATCAACGATTTTAGGTACTATTTATTATAATGATTACTATAGTCTAACTATATAATCAACTATAATTTAAATGGTTAAATTCAAATATATTGATTACTATAATCCAATTATATAATCAACTATAATTTGAAGTAGTTTGAATACAGTCCAACTGTTTTATTAAAACAACGATTAAATATTAGTCCAACTAATATATTAATTTATATTGACGAAAAATTTGAAATGAGCGCGTATTGGCAAGTAACTAAACGAATATTGCAAATTTAATACTTGCCTCCCATTATTTTTCGGCGAGCCTCTAACCCTTTATTGAGTACTCGGGAAACCTTGTTTCCTAGTGGGCTAGGATCCCGTTAAATAACACACAATCTTGACTTTGGCCAACAAATTGTATGATAATTAACTAGGTAGATCTCTAAGATCAATTGGATCTCATCCAATTCCTAGATCCAGTAGGTGGACATCCAAATCCGAAACATATACCTTATATATGCCAATATATCCAATATATTCCCTAACATTTTTCCTCTGAATCAACTAAGCCTTGGCTTTGGCACAACAAACTTAATGATCCCAGTTAAGCGGAACCCATTGACCTTGGAAAGCTTCGTAATCGATGTCGATGGACAAGAAGTGATCTTGACTTTGGCCAATAAATCACAACTTGGACAAGACACACGATATGGAACAAAGCCTTCATGATTCAAACACATCTGCGATGGACAAAGGTCTTGACTTTGGCCAACAAACCAGTGCCAATCTTGGATCTTGAGTAAGAATCACTCAATGGAAGGAAAAACGCTTAATATATTTTGATGGGTTTTTGCGTAATTAGCAACCAATTAATTATCTTTGTTAGGTCTCATCATCATACACCCTTAAACATGCATTCTAAAAACATAATAAGACGCGTATAAATAAAATAATAATGATATGCGGATGGATATTTAAAACATTGTTCCTAGAACAAATCTCTCCATTTCCTCTCTACCGCTTGCACAAATATTACTTCTACCCAATTACATAACACTTCTAAAGAAACCTCATTTACATTAAGGGGAATAGGTGAGAAGAGAAATACAAAGAGTCAAGAGGTAATAGGCTGGACACGCAGGTCCAATTTAATAAATTCTAAATTTATTACAACAATTTCCAAAATTGCCCTCAACCATCTAATATCCATCTGATATACATTATTCATACATCGCATCCATGTATTCACACAAACCATGTTATCAATCAATCTAATCCAATTAATTAATCTGAAATTAATGACCATCCAATGTTCAAACAACGATTTGATTTTGCGCGAGTCCAACTCGTTTTACGAATAAGTACTCAAAGTACAAATTCTTGAATTATATTAAACTACAATATTAAATCCAATTTAATTTGTATTTAATACTAATTCTATATTTAATTCTAAATTAAATAATTACACTTTTTAATGTGCCTTTACGACTTAGATTCCAAATCTAATCGTTACGGGTCTCAAAGCCCAATTAACATCCAATGTCAATTTAATTAAAGTCCAATGGGCTTTCAATTAATTTCATAAGGCATGGACTTTGGTCAATATGGGTCAAACCCAAATACCAAAGCCTATTTAAGGAATCACCCTTATTTGTCAAGAAACCAATTTAGGCCCAATTAAAATTAAAGGTCCATTTAATTATATTTGGACTTTATGGATATGGTTTTGGGCCCAATTAAATCTAACCAATTAGCCTAAACCAAACTTGGCACAACCAAGCCCACTAAGCCCAAATACAATTTTACAAGCTCAATTCCAAATTTTGCCCAATTAATTAAATTACAAAATTCCAAACTTCATAATTAAATTAATCTAAAGTGTATAGCCATAATTAATTAACCAAATTAACATTTCCAAAACACCAATTTACATAATTAATCATGCTAATCATCATCAACACATGTCCAACACAATTGAATCAAAAATCAATCATTTTCCATGCTTATTATTCACGGCAATTTGGGGTTAATTGTCCGATTCCGAATTCAATCCAATTAAATCCTAAATCAACATTTCCCAAGTCTTTTAAACTCATCCAATGATTCAAAAAACAAAAATCACCATGACATTTTAGGGCATCAAGTTTCGGCCAAGCCAATTAATTAGGGAAAATTTGATCCAATTCAATTTTCATCAAATTGACCATGCATAACACTATGTTATCATCATTCAAGCATATTCCAACAATCAATTTCATCAAAGCATGCTCAAATCAATTTTACCCAATTTTATCATAATTCCAATTTCATGCTTAAATCATGGCTCTGATACCATTGTTGAGTTTCTAAGGTCAAACCAAGATCGATTTAAGCATTTATAAGTGTGAATACGACAAATTTAAGTTTCGGAATACTCACTCTGATAGGCTTTTGCGATGCGCGGAACAACAAAAATTCTTCAAGCTTTTCCTCCAAGGTTCGGCCATGGCTTCTTTTTGTGCTCCAAGTTGAATCTCCAAGCTCCAAGATTTGTTTGTAGATTCCATGCTCAAGGGTTTGTTTCCCTATCACCTTTGGATGACTCTTTAGTGTGCTAGCACCAAGAAAAATTTGCCACAAACATTTCCCAAGCTTCTTGTATCTCTCGGCCATGAGAGAAAATAAGAGAGAAATTTGGCTTCCAAGCCGTGAGGGAGAGAGAAGAGAGGAAGAAGATGTGTGTTGGTTTGATTTTCTAAAAAACAAAAAATGATATATCAAAATTTGAATAATCAAATCCAAAAAGGTATATGGCATTTATGCCTTCCAACCACCTCCATCAACTATTCACATCAATTAATGATGACAAGCATCACTTCACTCAAAGTGATGTGACTTTCATCACTTGATTGACTAATGATTTGACGCTTGATGTGACTTGTGGGCCGCACTTGAATTCGAAATGCGAGCGGGCCCGCAAACACTCCCGGACTCGGGTTCGCTAATTCCGAATTAACAAATTTTCCGTTGCGACGTAATTGAATCAAATTTAATTAAATAATTATACATAGCAAAATTACTATTCACGTCGCTAGTGAATTAATTCTAAATTAACTCGTTCGCCCGAATTAAAATCTAATTTTAATTCTGCGTCGAAATCCAATTTCTTATAATATATCGAATATATTATTTTATCGATTAATTCCAAATTAATCGTTCTCTCTCTTTAAATAATATTTTATCCCAGATAAAATATCTCCGTAATTAATCCCAAATTAATTTTCTCTCTCTTATAATTAATCCCAGATTAATAAAGTGTAAGTCATACGTCATCGATGAATCTTCGGGAAACGACCCATGAGATCCTCGGATATGTTGGCAGTAAATCCGGTCGTCGGACTATCCGAACACGTACGTACCTAGTACCACGTTTTTACCGATTTACAAGACATGGTTGGCTTCTAGCAAAGCACCGTGCCTACCCAATTCTCCAGAAATATTCTTAAAGGAATATGTAATCTTTATCAGGAGTAGTATACGTAGTATTGCGTATTTCGATCCAGCATCGGATGTCACGTGCTAGGCCTGGGGCTGGAATTGTGTTTGCCCCGTACGAAGCACATATCGGATCTCTGGTAACTAGTCTCTATAATCGGATAATCATGACCTAGTCATATTATCCCGATGATTGCAGTACATAAGAGCACCAGTTCCGTATCCTACGTGATCATCATCTCCACTATGACTGGAGTGATACTTCCATCTTAACATCACACCCAATACACTACGATTCTCAATATACCCAGAAGAGGCGTACACAGAACCGGTTAAAGCCCTGGACGACCAAAACCAAAGTATGTTGATTGTCGCAAGTATTAGCGGTGCAAGTCTCATGTTAAGACCAAATACACCTACCCTGATTCGAACTTCCATAGACACATAGTCATACTACCAATGGAATTCTGAGGGGTGTATCCAGAGAGAAGCTGTTTCCGTACCATCGGTAAACACCTCCTATTACACTTGCATGAGTATCATATACCCAAATATATGAGAACTATGCCGTTATGCTCCCACAACGCGCACAAGTGTAATACTAGTCTATTCCGCATTATCGATGTCCAATCTCAATAATACTACGACTAGGGATATTTAATGATTAAACCTTCGTGGATTGATACTGTCTCATATCATCTCAATCCGGAACTAATCATAAGGACTTTTTATCATTTATATATCTTGATAATCTAATTATAAATGATAAAAGAGTAATTTCCTT